>APFE031271227.1:56207-128913 GCA_000404065.3 Pinus taeda | reverse complement strand
TTTCTTCTATCAGAACATTGAGAGGATGGTGTCCATAATGCAGAGGAAGAGCCCGGCACAGCAGTATAGGAGCCTTTACCATTATGGTTTGATTCAACTTGTAGTATTACATCAGTTGGCTTAGCGAGGCATCTCATGGGAGGAGTTCATCTCTCGTGAACTTTTCACATCATTACCCCTGCCACATCCTGAGGTTGTTCACGAGGAGGGAGGACCATCTCAGCAGCATGACATCCCCGTCATTAGCCATGTTAGCTCCCCACCTTTGGTTACTTATCAGAGAGGCCAGAGGGCCTTATTTGCAGCAGCTCAGCGAGTACTTTCTCCACACCAGGTGGAAGGGGTCTCGCCTTCTTCATCGGCACCGCGAGTGTTATCTCCACACCAGGTGGAAAGGGCCTCGCTTCCGACAACAGCACAGGTATCAGAGAGGGGCAAGCAGCCCATGATTGAGGAGGGATTGTCAGGTGATCCAGATATTGACATTATTGATCTTGACGCCGCTTCTCCTAGCTCAGAGCTCAAGGATATCATCCGAGAGCAAAGGACTGAGAATGAGTCGCTGCACACGAAATTGTTGATGGCAAAATGGATAATTAACTATTTAGAGCAGCGCAACAAACAGTTAGAGGATGAGCACAAGCTTTATGAGTTGCAGAAGATTCGTGAAGACCAGGAATTGGCTCGTAGGAGACCCGGTGATTTGACACCCATAGATCGAGAATCTATGCTTATTTGGGTCAATGCTCACTTGGAGAGGCTGTTGGCTAAAGCCAACCAAGACAAGAAATTGTTGAGAAACATGAAGAACCATTATTGGGCGAGGATGCACGTGTACAAGGCAAAGATGAAGGTGCTTCAAAGGCGGTTGGCAAAGGCACTAAAACGGAGAAAAAGGCCCGATCCCCTCCATATCTTGGCCGAGGCTTCCTTGAAGGAGCATGGCACTAAATAACTCAGCCACAGCACAAATCCCAAGAAATTTTGAGCATTTTGGGTAAATTTTGGTTTTTTCAGGCAATTTACAGGTTTTCTCCATTAACGGGTCTCACCCCCGGTGAGACCCTTCGTCCCGGCAACTCCATTTTGCAAAAACTCAGCATTTCTAGATTTGTCATGGAAAGTTACACTTGCTCAGCCATTACTAAAAAAATTCATCAAGTTTTGGGCCTCAAGAAAGTCAAAAAACATGCAAAAAATGACTTTCTGCCACATTTTTGACACACAAAAAGCAGTCTTGGGAGATTGCAATTTTGGAGGGGCAAATGATCACCAAATTCAGAAATTCCAGTTGGGTTGGAATGTAGACATCCAGACCTTTCCAACAAGCCCACTTTTGCCTCATTTGGACACCTAGAAGTGCCCCAAAAGTGGTCCCAAAGACATGCGACCCGTCAGGCAGAGGTATGCGACCTGTTGGGCAGTTTTCATAGGAAATTCATCTACAGCTCAGGAATTCGCCCAGCTTTGACCAGTTTTGACTTGAGATGGGATTTTTCACCTTCTTTGATGTAATTAATGTATTTTCATGTTGACATGACACTTATTTACCTATTCTAGAAGATTCATTCATGAAATAGCAAACATTTAATGAATGAATTGGTTTCCTAGTTTATAGAGGCAAGTTGTTTTGATTGCCTAGTTTTTAGTGCTTTAGTTTAGAAGTGGTTGAAACAGCTCCTAGAAGGATGATCTCGACCCCTAGAGGCAAGGAAAGGTGTTAGCTTGCCTATATTATGTATTTTCCTAGTCATTTTCAGAGGTTGGAAGGTTGGACTCTTGAGGGAGAAGCTATCATTGTATTATTTCACTGTATCTCTGCAATTTTTGGCTAAGGAAGACCAGGGTTTTGCAGTCCTTTTTGGGATTCTTGTGGTTACATGTATTGATGGTGTGTTTCTCTATGTACCTGTAATTGTGTTATGTGAATCATTTCCTTTCTTTTCCTTCTGCACATTAAGAAAACGAAGTGTTAAAGTAAGAATTCATGACTGTCATGCTCTGCTTTTAAGTTTGTTTAATTTCAATGTTTTCTACTGTTTAAGGAGAATTCAAAGTTATTGTTTGCTCTCCTTAACTCCTCACCTGTCATTCCTAATCATCCACCTCAATCAAAGGCATCAATACTGTCTCCTACCTCGCCCCAAAGAACCCCCTGCAGAAACTGTGTCCAATCCCGCACCCAAAATTGCCATCCCCTCAATTTGCCACCAAAAACCCTAAAAACCCCAAATCAACCCTTTTGATCAGTTTACTAGCCTAAAATCAGTGTTACCCTATTGGTCATCTCATCCATTGAAGATTTTACCGAGATTGACCGGAGAGAGCCTTCTCCTGCCTCGTAGGGCTAACTACGAGGCTAAATGGTTTGATGTTGCCTTGAGGTTTGCCTTTTTCAGCCTGAGGTGAAATTTCAAGTGCTAACATACTCACACCAACAAGATATTTGAATGGTTGGAAGGTAGCTAAGGTGATGGTGTTATGAAACCAGCTCACAAAAGGATAGAAAAGATAGATCAACGACTTAAAAATTAGCCTTTTCAAGGGGGCAACCTCCTTTACATTACACAAATGAACAATTTCTTGGATGATACAAATGAAAATACCTTCTTTTTATATATAGCAGTCTAAGGGGTCCCAATACAATCAGAGACTACATAACAATAATATTGTAGGGGCACAACAATAACAATAATGGGCTTCTATGGGGCATAATAATAACAACATGGGGACTATATGGATACAATAATACAATAAGGGGGTTGCACTAATAACAATAAGGGGTTACACTAGTAGTATAGGGACCTAGCATTCCCCTCTCCTTCAAAAAGTGTTGTCCTCAATGCTTAAGTAGTTCTGGATGCTTTTGTATAAAATTCTCATCCTCCCGTGTGGAATCTTCAACAAGTAAGTTCTTCCACTTGATGAGATACTCTAAGATTGATCGATTTCTTATTTTTATGATTTTTTATGGTTCCAATATGATTTTTCCTTCCTTTTCAATTTCTGCCAATATTGTTTGAACTGAGATCTTCTCACCTATAACCTTCTTTCAGCATGAAACTTGGAAAACTGAATACACTCGGGAAGATGCAGGAAGCTCCAATTTGTATGCCATAGTACCAATATTTTGTAACACCTTGTACATACCATAATATTTTGGTGATAATTTATTATCCTTCTTAGCTTGCTTGAGGGACATTTGTTTGTATGGTTGTAGTCGTAGAAATACCTAGTCACCTACATCAAAACTTCTTTCGCTGCGATGTTGATTTGCCTGTTGTTTCATTCTATTCTGCCCCAAAGTGAGGTTATCCTTTAAGAGTTTGAGAACTTGTTGTTGATGCTCGATGTGATCTTGCACTTCTTGAACCTTAGAATTTTGTTTTAAAGATGATGTGATAGACGGTGGATGATATCCATAAATTTCCATAATCTGGGTCATTTTTGTTGTAGTATGAAAGGAAGTGTTATACCACCATTTAGCCAAAGGCAACCACTTAGACCATTGTGTATGTTTATCATATACAAAGCAACGAAGATATCCTTACAAATATTTGTTCACTATCTCAGTTTGCCCATCAGATTGAGGATGATAAGATGAGCTATGAGCTAACTGAGTACCCAAATATTCCACCTCTTGTACTCCAAAGAAACATTTGGAGCTTTTTGCATATAATTCTTTCTCCTCCAATAGTTTGAGCACCCTATCAACATGTTGAACATGATCCTTCAAGATTCGTTGTAGATTAGTATATCATCAAAAAATACTAACATAAATTTTCTAAGGAAGGATTTGAAAATGGAATTCATCAAACCTTGAAATGTAGAAGGTGCATTGGTAAGGCCAAAAGGCATGACCAAAAATTCATAATGACCCTCATGAGTTCTAAATGTTGTTTTTAGAATGTCTTCAGTCTTCACTCTGATTTGATGATATCCTGAATGAAGATCCAACTTGGTGAAGCAAATTGCTCCATGTAATTCATCCAATAATTCATCAATGATGGGAATGGGAAATTTATCTTAAATATTAATCTTGTTGAGCTCCTTATATTCTGAACACATGTGCCATGATCCATCCTTCTCGTGTACCAATACCACTGGAGCAGAGAAAGAACTTTGACTAGGTTGAATTATACCAACCTCTAGCATTTCTGCAACCATATGTTCAATTTCACTCTTTTGGGCATATGGATATCTGTAAGGCCTGATGTTTGGGGGAACACTTCCTGGAATCAAATGAATGGGAGCATGATCATGATCAACAATAGGTGGGAGGCCTTTGGGAGTCTCAAATACCTTGGAATGATTGTCCAAAATGTTTTGGAGATATGGAGAAATAGATGATTTCGATGTGGGAACCTCTAGTGAACATAATTGTGCAATTATTCCTCGTTGTTCTTTCTTTAGAAGCTTTGTCATGCTGTTAGAGCCAATTATCTTTCCCGGTTTCCCTTCGATACCCCTTAATTCAACTTCCTTTCCTTCCCAAGAAATTTTAAGAAAAGTTCTTGAAAATTAAAAGCTATCATACCCAAAGATTGTAGCCATTGGATTCCTAGTACAACATGTGCACCACCCATTGGAATGAAAAACATTGGATTATTAAAGACATATTCTCCCATGGATAGCTTGATATTATGGCACTTTCCAGAGCATTTTATGGTTCTTCCATTTGCAACCATTACTTGACACTCTGGTGTTGGATATACGAAGCAATTCAATTCCTTAGTTATCTTACAATTAATAAAATTATGGGTACTTACCGAATCAATCAGCATTATTACCTTTTTCTTCTTGATATGCCATTCTATTTTGAGAGTTTGAGGAGTGGTAACTCCTGTCAATGCATTACAAGATATGGTCAGATTCATTTCTTCTTTCTCTGGGATTGGTTCCTGGTGTATATCCTCTTCTTTTGACGTTTCTTGTTCCTTTTCTTTCTCCTCTTCCCCATCTATGTAAATTAATTTCTTCTCATCACACTTATGACCTTTAGTGTATTTTCTATCACAATTATAACAAATCCCTTTTGCTTTTTTTTTCTTTCAATTGTTGTGGTGTCAACCTTGTAGGTGGTGAAAGTCTAGGAGAAACAACACTTCCATATTTATAGTTGTGAGTGGTAGGCTTCCTTGTTGCCATAATTTTGCTTTCCATTTTTCTTACCAACTTGAATGCCTTCTCCAATGAATCAGGTTCCCAAAGGTGAACCTCATGTTGGATGTTATCATTTAAAGTCTCTATGAACACATCAATTCTATGCTCCTTTGGAATATCTTTTACCCTTATATTCATTTTTTGGAAGTCCTCAATGTGCTCCATCATTGAACCCTTTTGTTTGAGATTTATCAATTACATAAAAAAGGTGTTACTTTTTGTATCCTCATAATGTGCTATCATTTCTTCCATAAAAATTGCCCAAGTGACAAATTGTTTACGAGAGCAAAGACATCGATACCATACAAACTGATTTGGTTCCAAATATAAAGTTGCAATGCGTACCTTTTATGTGTTTTGCACATTATAGAGATCGAAATATTGCTCTATCTATAGTATCCATGTTACAGGGTCCTTGCCATCAAACTTCTTCATATCGATCTTTGGAATATGGTGGGTCTTCAATCCAACCATAGAGTCTATGAAATCATGATTAACATTTCTTTTGTTCTCATCATGAGTTTCTTTTACTACCCTTTCGCCATTAGTAAGCATTTCTTGTAGCAACTTTGTCAAATCTGTCTTCAAATATTCCTTGTTGTCTTTAATTTTTTCTTCTATACCATCCATCTTAGCTTTCATTCCCTTTGAATTCCTTCAAACTTATTTTTCAACCAAACTTATTCAAAACTTAAAAAAAAAAAAAAAAAAAAAAAAAAAAAAAACAAAAACAAAAACAAAAAAAAAAAAACAAAAAAACTACACACATTTTTTCACTTTGTAGGAGCTAGATATTGAATTTGTTGTATCTCTGTAATTTCGGATCTCCAAGGTCTGAAATTGCGTCCCACGGTAGCCCTCTGAGTCCTCTTTCCAACCCTACAAGTATGATCAAGATTGAATTCTCTAAGGAAGAGTTATGTTAAATCTCCCACGATGACCTAATTATAGAATGGTTCAATAGTGCGAACTTGTACGAAGTTCCACGTGTCACTTTTTCGACCTCAGGATCTGAAACTGATAAACAAAAAACTAGAGGTTGTCCTATTTCTATAACTTTTCAGGAAATTTCAATCAAATGCTCAGAGAGAAAGTTATGACGATTATCCCCAGGTCCCCTATTTGGGATGTAATTCGAGAGCCTGCAAAAACCCTAAATGTCTTGGACCATATCTCCGAAAACATAGCGAAACAAGATCTAAAATTCAGGCCCGAGCTTCATCCAAATTTTGGTTCAAATGGGTTTTAATTTTATAGTTTGAACCTTCGTAGAAAAATAATTATAGCGGAAATTCCATGATGACTGGTTTGCGATGGAAAAACCCTAACTTCCTCAAATCATATCTCTGAAAATATAGAGAGACAAGATCTGAAATTCGAAACCAAGGTTTAGAACGATTTTGGCTCAAATGGGTTTTTGTTTTAGCTTCTGAAACTTCGTAGAGAAAAAGTTACATCGAAAATTCCACGATGTCCTATTTGGAGTAGAGAAACCCTAGAATCCAAAGCTCTGATACCAAATGTTATGAAACCAGCTCAGAAAAATATAGAAAAGATAGATCAACGACTTAAAAATCACCCTCTTAGAGGGGGAAACCTCCTTTACATTACACAAATGAACAATTTCTTGGATGATACAAATGACAAGACCTTCTTTCTATATATAGGAGTCTAAGGGATCCCAATACAATCAGAGCCTACATAACAATAATATTGTAGGGGCACAACAATAACAATAGTGGGTTTCTATGGGGCATAATAATAACAACATGGGGACTATATGGGCACAATAATACAATAAGGGGGTTGTACTAATAACAATAAGGGGTTACACTAGTAGTATTGGGACCTAACAGATGGCCTCCAAAACAATTGTTGCAATACTAACTTTGGCCTCCCAAAACTGTAACTGGAACCAACTTATGCAGCTATCAATTCTAAATGAATTTATCATGGGATGGGTTTCCATCCAATCTCACTAAGGTAGCCAAGGGTTTTTGTCCTGAGCACAATCACCTGTGAGGGAAATTTCCCCAAACTTCACAAACAATAACTGATTAACTCATGATGTCCAAAAGGATTGTTTCCCCTTATTTTTGAAGATTTGATGGATCTATATTCAATCTTCTAGAAACACTTTTATTTTATTATTCTACTTCCATTCTAGAAGCTTCTCCCTTTGCACTTTTATTTTGTTATTTTATTTTCATTCTAGAGGCTTCTCCTTTTTATTTCATTTAAGTGACTTTTTATTTTATTTTATTTAAGTCACTTTTAATCCAGAAAAAATAATTAATCTGCCTCTACGATTTCTCCATCCATTGAAATCCACTTTTCATCATCCCATCCTGTAGATCTCTCCATCTCAGTTCCAACAAGCTATTACACCATGGTGTTTCTCTATGCAATCCACTCTAAATAACACCTTTATTGTATTTGATTAAAATATGCTTGACAATAACCCCATTTTACGAGAATAGTAGGAATGCAATGGAACCAAGAATGAATTGTACAGAATTGACCCTGATGATGAAATATAGCAAGTGAACCCTATCAAACCCCATAAAACTCTACCAAAGCCCTCTAGGCCCACCAATGACATAATCTCACTCCTCTGACCTGGCTGAAAAATGCCCTGGAAATCCATCCTAACCACACCATAAGGGAAACCAAAATTGGGGATATTACATGTGTCAACCTGCATAAAAATACAAATTTTAGAATTTGCAAGATGTAGATAACTACACTTAATCATACATGACTTGTATTACTTAGAAAGAGTAAGGCAAAAAAAAAATGTTCAAAATTGAATGTCTCACACACCCATTGTACTTTATTTAAATACTAAGAAAGGCCATGGTTTACAAAGATAACACATAGAGTGGTGTGCTTGAATTAGGAGAAGAAACCATAACCATGGCACATAATAAAGTGCCCTCCCAATATGAATAATGGTGCTTAGATTAGAGTGAGCACTAAAGAAGACCAGATGCATTTATACATACATCTTCTAATCTTGGATATATTTCCCTACCTAATTCTAGATATTCCCTAATCAATGCTACTATCTAAACTTAGAACAAGAACCAACTAAAGATAAGAAAGCCACATTCTAAAATATAGCAAAACCTAAAGATAATTATGATTCTAAGGATGGTGCATGCATGTTATCAACATGCCTCCTCTAATATCACTATGTCATTTTTGTTGCTCTTCTTCTTCTTATAATAATAATCAAAGTTTCAAACCAATGTTGCAAACATCTTCAATCTCTCTTGATTTTCCCAATACTTTTTGGGGTTTTTAGGTTACCAAGTTTTCCATGTTTTTAAATATTTTTAGGTCTAAGTTTATGCTTGTTAAATTTTTCCTATTTATTGTCAATTCCCTAAGTCAATAAGATTGTTGATTTTTCATCGATGTTGAGTTTTGCAACATTGGATCAAACCTTCTAGTGATGTCTATGTCAAATTATTATGCAAGGAAACATTATTGCACTGATGCAAATCTAGGTATTCATTCACTATATCATATGGGGTTTAAGATGTTTGCATTTATTTCAAGTTGTGCAATTCTAACGATGTGATGGATTTGATTTAGTGTGTTATTAGGTCCAAGTAAGAAATTATAGTATATTTTGCTAGAGGTTTTTTTTATAATACTAAGCATATGTATACATAGTGAGGAACATGTTAATGGGGTTTAGTTAAGGCAGTTGAGCAGAGAAGTGTTATCCTCCCTATCCAAGTTCAATCCCTGCAAATGACATGTTGAATGCTTAATGAGCATATTTTTGTCAAAAGCTTCAAGCTTCTACAAAACAATTTAGAATGGGGAGAAGTCCCTAGTGGATTTTAATAGAAAATGCATTACACAAAAAATATATCTAGTAGCACGACCTTTAAATTTGTTAATGATAATAGTTGGACAAATCTTGTAAGAAATCGACTCTATTGGTTTAATAACTAATATTTTTGTTAGAAAATTAGCTCTATTGGTCTTAAATAAAGACATATTTTTGCTTCACATGGATTACATCCTATGGGCATTGAAACCTTAACAACCATTCACATAAGTATGGTGGTTTGGAGAGGACTAGATATCATTGGCTCTTGTGTCAAATGATAAAGATCTTAATATTCTTATTAGTGTTTGAAAATGGACATTAAAAACTCCCGTGGTAGCTAAAGTGTTCGAAGGGAGTATAATTGAAAACCAACCCGAATACACATTTTACCCAATAATATGTTTTGTGACTTGTGCATGGGATTTTACTTAAAACATATATTTAGCTACCCTATGTTTCAATTTGGTCTTATGTTTTGTAACTCACACACGGTATTTCACTTGAAATTTATATTTAGCCGCCTTGGGCTTTCACGTCAGCATTATATGAGGGTTTGAGTTTTGATGATGAAGCCCTTAGTCAACATTTTTTGGACATCACAAAAAGTTTTACAAGATAAGCATGTATGGGGTTTTACTTGAATTCTATTTTTAGCTACCCTATGTTACAATTTTGATCATATGTTCTCTAACTCATGTATGGGATTTCAATTGAAATTTATGTTTATCTACCGTGGGTTCGAATTTGATATTTAAACAAAGACTTAGTTTTCATTGATGAGGCCCTCAACCAACACGTTTTGGACATTGCAAAATGTCTTACAAGACAATCATCAACATTCTTTAGTTAGAAAACAACCTCATTAATGGAACCATTTTTTTTTTCAAACTCTACAATGAAGGTCCTACCCCTAGGTCTTATTAGTTCAGCAATGGATCAGTCCCCACTTCATCCCCACTCACATACACCATTGCAATGATGAATGGACCTTGTTTAGTTAGTAAATGCCATATGGATATTAGAGAGTGTTTACCAATGAAGAGAGAACTTTTAGCATCAAATATATGTTGAAAATAGCAACAAGAAATGCTAAAAATAGCATTTCACGTACTAGTTTTGAAAATAGCAACAAGGAATGATAAAATAGAAATGCTAAAAATAACATTGCTAAAAATAGCATTTCAGAATATACTCCAAATCTGTTGGAAATACAAAAAAAAATAGAAATGCTAAAAATAGCATTGCTATAAATAGCATTTCAAGATATATTCCAATTTTAATTAGTCCCTGAATTAAAATTCGAATTTAGTCTCAGTAGCAGTTTGAAAAATAATTAATTAATTCATCTTGAGTTAATTAGTTGGAGAAAATCAAACATGAAGTCTATGTGAAGACATGCAATAATTATCCTTTTGATTGAGGAAGTTATCTCTTTATTAAGGAGATAATGATGAGTTGTATTTGAGTTGTAATTAGTTAGCTCAATTAACTGAGTTAAGTCCAGTTAAATGAGTTCCAAACAGTTGGAGAAACTAATTGTGAGTTCAGTCAGTTAATGCATGCATGCATGCAACTAGTGTTCTCCAGATAACCGAATATTCTCTCATAAATAACTCATGCATGTCAATTCAGAGAAAGACCCAGTAGAGATTAAAGGAAGGGACAATGTACTATCAGTTGGAGGAATTTTCCTATAAAGGAAACTCATCCATGCAGAAGGAATTATCTCCTTCAGGATTGCGCAGTTATTTTAGAGGTCAGAGCAGTGTGTGAGGGATTATTACACACAGGTGGCAGCTAGAGGACCCAGGAGAAACTGCACAAGGAAATAGGAAGCTTGGAGGACTGAAGGAAGGTACATATGTTGTCTATTCTATCTATGAGCAGCAATGAGGGATTGTACTGAGAGTTGGATAGCTTGTGAGCTAAAGCTTTGTGTAATCCTGAGATATTTCCACTTGTATGATAATACAGATAGCGGGGTTTTTAGCTGAGGCTTTCCCCAGAGGCTTTTTCTGTGTTTCATGTGTGATTGAATCTTTTCTCTGTTATATATGTTCTGTTTGATCTTGTTCAAAATCGATTAAGCTTCCGCAAGTTTGATTGTAGAAGTAGATTAAGTATTTTGCTTTAGTACATTGCATAATCAGTTTTAATCTACAGTGAGAATTTCTACATGGTATCAGAGCAAAGGTTATCAGAGCTGTGAACAATATACAAAGAAGAGAATTCAAAGAAAAATAAAATAAAATTGGGCCGCGAGTTTGCAGAGTAGATCTAAAATTTTGTATGCAAAATTTTCAGAAAGAAATAGCAGATTTGGATTCCTTGCGAAAAAAAAAAAAAAACCCCAAATTCAAAAAAAAATCGGTTGAATCGGAATTTGGATGAGGGAGATATCGCTAATTTAAAATAAGTTCTTTTTCCAGAAAATTTCGTGACGGCAGGAAAGATGAAACAGATTGGTGTGCTAACCAAGAACCTGTATGCACTTGAGGTACAAAATGCATGCAAAGCCTTGAGGAGCAAGGAAAAAGTTAGATACTTGGTGGTTGAGAGGGAGAGTAAATTATCTCTCAACATGCAGTCCCAGAAGAAGTCTCAGACAATTGTGGAGGGGCTACAATTGGAGATGCTAAGAGGAGATCGAGTGGAGGCATCCACTCATGCAGAGACCTCCAGTAGGGGGAATTTTGAGCCAAGTGGGTAGAGGGAGCACATGCATCCATACCTCCAGGTGTGAGGTGGGGCGATGTGAAGTGATAGTCCCAAGAAGGGTGAAATTGGACAGGGTTCATTGAGAGGTTTTATCTCATGGATCATACCTTGCTACGAGAGCCCAAATTACATAGTAGTGGGAGGAATCAGTGGGATTGATGCAATTAGAGATCAAAGTGAGAGAGACCAGAGTAGTCAGATACTAAAGAGCGCAGAGAAGGATTGACAACAATGTAGAAAGGCAGAGCCAACCGAAGCGTAGAGTTTTCAGTCGACAGAGGCAATAATAGTCAGAGACTTTGATGACAGAGGCATCATTCTGATTCAGGTTGGATATTTTTTTGTTTCTAGAGTTGCTGAAGCAACAACACTAGGGAGAAGTGTTGCATGTAGAACATTCCAAAGGTTCAAGATCGGGTTCGAGTTGAATGCCTTTCTTGTTGAGAGGGAGTGTTGAAAATAGCAACAAGAAATGGTAAAAATAGAAATGCTATAAATAATATTTCAAGTACCAGTGTTGAAAATAGCAACAAGGAATGATAAAATATAAATGCTAAAAATAACATTGCTATAAATAGCATTTCAGGATATAATCCAACTCTGGAAATAACACAAAATAGAAATGCTAAAAATAGCATTTCAGGATAGACTCCAATTTTAATTAGTCCCTGAATTAAAATTCGAATATAGTCTCAACAGTAGTTCGAAAAATAATTAATTAATTCATCTTGAGTTAATTAGTTGGAGAAAATCAAACATGAATTCTATGTGAAGACATGCAACAGTTATCCCTTTGATTGAGGAAGTTATCCCTTAATTAAAGAGATAAGGATGAGTTGTAATTAGTTAGCTCAGTTAACTGAGTTAAGTCTAGTTAAATTAGTTCCAAACAGTTGGAGGAACTAATTGTGAGTTCAATCAGTTAATGCATGCATGCATTCAACTAGTGTTCTCCAGATAACTGAATATTCTCTCATAAATAACTCATGCATGTCAGTTCAGAGAAAGACTCAGTTGAGATTAAAGGAAGGGACAATGTACTATCAGTTGGAGGAATTTTCCTATAAAGGAAACTCATCCATGCAGAAGGAATTATCTCATTCAGGATTACGCAGTTATTTAAGAGGTCAGAGCAGTGTGTGAGGGATTATTACTCACAGGTGGCAGTTAGAGGACCCAGGAGAAACTGCGCAAGGAAATAAGAGGCTTGAAGGACTGAAGGAAGGCACATGTGTTGTCTATTCTGTCTATGAGCAGTAGTGAGGGATTGTATTGAGAATTGGATAGCTTGTGAGCTAAAGCTTTGTGTAATCCTGAGATATTTCCACTTGTATGATAATACAGATAACGGGGTTTTTAGCTAAGGCTTTCCCCAGAGTATTCTTTTGTGTTTCATGTGTGATTGAATCTTCTTCTCTGTTATATGTGTTTTGTTTGATCTTGTTCAAAATGATTAAGCTTCTGCAAGTTTGATTGTAGAAGTAGATTAAATATTTTGCTTTAGTACATTGCATAATCAGTTTTAATCTACGGTGAGAATTTCTACAATATATTTATCACAAATGCTTGCTCATCATGAAATTTTGATGTAACATTTTTTCATGAAACCCTATTAAACATCAAGGTTCCATGTGCATTTATGGCAAGTTTGTCCAATACTTAGAGTTTTCCTAATTACCATCGACTACTAATGAATAAGAGGAAATAGTTTAGACACATTAGAAAATATAAAACATGGTTTTAGAAAGGTGTGGATTGAATACCTCTTTGAGCCCAATGGTATTCATATCTAGACTAGGATTCCAACCACCCTCTCAAAAATGCACTTTCATTCCTTAACTTCTGACTCTTTCTTTTCTTTGTCCCTTGTCATGCTATTAAAATCCCTTCAATTGTCGACAACACATCCAAATATCTCGATCTAAGCATAGATGTCATTTACAACAAAAGACAACTATAAACAAACCATAAACCTCATTAGATAGATACAAACATCTAAGCATAAAGATACTCCACGAAGCAATGGGCGAAGGAAGTCACCTAACTTGAAAGTTGATTTGAATTAAACACCTCATCCAAACTTTGCATTATATTTTTAAAAAGTTTGCAATCAATAATCAACTTGAAGACAAAAAGTCAAAAGTCCTCAAGAAGGTGAAATTAATCTAATGAATGTTGGTTTTTCTATTTTAATTTTCAAAGTGAAAAGCAAAATCTTTACATATTGATATAAATTTACCTAATACAAGAATGAAATTATTATACAAATTATCAAATAACAAAAATATATCAACCGCATTTACTAATGTAGTTGTGCTATTATTTATTAGATTCATTATTGGTTAAGCACCCATTAAAATAATTTAATTTCCAAAAAGTGATATCCATCCTTCACCCTCTTATGCAGTTTAAACATAAGACCAATAATAACAAATCCCCATACAAACCAACAAGCCTACACCTTATAAGTCATCGCAATAGAACACAAATCATTTTCCATTCAATATTAAGGCTAAACTCAGCCTAGTTGTGCCCAAAAAAAAATAAAATAAACAACCACACAAGTGCGTTCTAGCAATTCCATACAAATAGAGATGGGTTGTTCGACAAGACCTGGGGTTGCATTTTAGTTGGCAACACATGTATATGTTTACACCCTGTTGGGCAGCAAAATTTAAGCTGTCACTGCACACAACGGTGCCATACAGCAATGCCACGGCAAAAGCAAACAGAGCATGCTCCTTTCTATTGAGAACAACATAGTATGTATGGCTGATTTTGTCAGTGGTCATAATTATAATTGTTTGCATAGACAGAGTTGGAATCTAGTGGGCAGAATTAGAGTACCAATATTTTTTTTTATCGCTATAAGTTTTGTGAATGAACAGAGTTCTCATTCAGAAGAGATGACAGTTGAATGAGCGCTGGGTTTGATCAACATGTTTCCATAACCCTGTTTGGATTGTTAGATTGAGAGTGCACTTGTTAAATTTATTAATACAACAGAGTATTTCCCAAGACACAATTTGAGAACTTAGTTGGCTTTGGTCTGGTCACCCGACAAAGTAACCAGGTAGTGAATAAATTTGAAAACATGGTTCTCATAACCATTTTTATATCCCTGTTAGTTAGTAGCATCAGATAAGTTTCACCCAGAAATGCACAAAAACAAACAAATGTATTTCGGTATGAACCAATGTCGGTCAGACATTTACGCTGTCAGTCCCACGTTTAAATCCATTATGCTCACTGTCATGCTCAAACTAGACTATCTTGGTCTACATATAAAGCTTTTTCCTCTTTGCTAGTCATCCAGAATAAAGGTTTAAGTTTCTTTGTTATTTTTAGGGTGGGAAAATTTAAGTTGTTAAATCAATAGTGGAGAAAATTTAAGTTGTTAAATTAATAATGAGGATAGCAGTCTTTGATTGTTATTCGCAAATGCAGGTTCACTTATAGCTTTCTGAATTTATTTGCAAATGTTGGTTCACTTATCACCTTTATTAAAAAAACCACACCACCTGAAATAATCTGCTGGTAGTCTTTAAAGGGGCAAGCTTTCACTCCTGCAAAATGTCCTTTAAATCTTAGGCTGTTAACTTATTTTCTTAAGTTCTAGGAAAACAACTTTCAAACCAAAAAAGCAGGGAAAAGATTTTTTTTTTTTTTTTTTTTTTTTTAAAAAAATGAACAATACCATTGACTAAATTGTTTCTTTATCCAACTGAATAATTACAATATTCATTATAGTCAAGTTTTGTTACGAAAGCCCCGTGGATGAATCTATACTTTCAGTAAGCGGTTTAGGCTGTAGGCAGTTTACTGTTGATTCCACATAGGCAGTGGTTTAACCCGTTAGAGATCAGGATGCAAATCCTCTACCTGAATTTCCTGACTGGCTGTACCTTGATCCTTAACTTAACTGTCAATGAATGGTAAATATTAGGCATATTATCTGCAAGTCTATAGACGTGAAAATGCCCCTCATCCCGAAAATATGAGAAGTTTGAGTGAGTCAGGCTTATTCATTATCTGTTCAGAAATAGGACCTTAACCTTTTTCATTATCTATTGAGAAATAGTAACTATAAGCTAGACCTTTTGGCTTAATCACGTGAAGAAAATACAGGGTCAATTGATGATCATCGAGTATGTATGAAGGCAATAAGGTTTTAAGAGGTTGCTTTTATTTATTTAATTGGTACCTTCTAGCAAATGCATACTTTTCTGGTTCTTGTCACTTTCTGTTTCTCGCAGGATGGAGGCCCACATAACACTACGGGAAAAGATTGATTGTTGGGTCAACCCATTTTACACTCTTATTCACATAGGAGAGTATTATATTTGTAAAATACTACCATTAAGTCTAGCCTTCAGTTCGAGAGTGAGGTCGAGTCAGGTTTCGATTTTTGTGCCTTCCCAATAACACATTTTAACATACAGTAGGCCTAGGCCAGAGTCCGAGGATCTCCTACTTACAGATTGATTCTCGAATTAAGCTGGAAAGCACTGAAGGGTTTGTTTTCGGAACCCATTGAAGAGAAAGTGAAGGGGGAGGTCGTGTCAACTTCGGTTTTGGAGTCATCCACTCGTGTGCTCCGGCATATCTATGTATCTGGCTCAAGTTACGGCTTTAAAGGCATATTCTACAGTAACCCATATAGCCACTGTACAAGGGATGGCCCATTTCTATATGTGTAAGATGTCGGATTGCAATCTCAAAATCCCGTTTTTTTTTTCAGATAAAAATGTTAATGTGCTCAGAGAACAGTGTTCTAGTGTAGTCCTGAATTACAGAAAGACAGAAAGGGTTTGTTGGAGAAGTACTCGGGTAATCTGTGGGCCAATCGATGACTCTGCAGGAGTGAAGGAATTAGGGGAGAGAAGAAAGCCTCTAAGGATTCTGATAGCAGGAGGTGGAATTGGTGGCCTGGTACTGGCCCTTGCTCTCAAGAATAAATGTGACTGCTTTGAGGTCAAAGTCTTTGAAAAGGATCTGAGTGCTGTGAAAGGAGAGGGTATGCATAGAGGTCCAATACAAATACAGAGTAATGCCTTGGCAGCTTTGCAAGCAATTGACGGTGCTGTTGCGGAGGAGATAATGGAGAGTGGTTGCCTCACTGGGGATCGAGTCAATGGTCTTGTAGACGGTCTCTCAGGCTCTTGGTGAGTGTGTATTTTGTTCAATGCACATTTCTTCACTCCAAATTGACTGGTCTCATACCAGTATTTATTTTTGACAGAGCAGAAGGTAAATTGTTTTATGGTTGTTCAGGCTTCCATATTATCTGTTGTTAGTTTTGGGGCCTGTTTGGCTGTACCATTGCCTTCCCGACCCGCAGTTAACGATGTTACCTTTCTCTTATGACACTTAATTTCACCGCCTTCCCTGCATGTTGTCTTTTGTTTATGACACTTAATTGCACTAAGAGAAACAAGGTGCTTTGTTGTGCGGGTGGGGAAGTCCACGTGTTTATGCCAAGGGCATGTGTCCCTGTAAGAGAACCAATACTATAATTTTTTAGTGACCGCAATGTAAAACTAAACCCCACATATTATTTATTTCAATTACCATATTTAAAAAACTGTAAAACTAAACCCCACATTATTTATTTCAATTACCATATTTAAAAAACCATAAATAAATGGGCATGGATCCATCTTAATGTTGGGTCTATTATGCAAGAAGATGGATTGAAAAAGGCCAGGTGCAAATCTCAATGCTTATTACGCTTATTAAATAGTATAGAAATTAGTTTTAACGTCCACGAAGCTAAATATAGCCTATGGGACAGATTGTTTCTTCATCTTCTTGATGTATTTGACCATTTTTCTGTGAAGCTTCAAAATAAATGCTCCCAGCTTCTTGATAAACCTCTCGCTAAATAGATTATTCCAAGAGCTAGCTGCCAGCGTATCTGCATAACTTTCCCTGTTGTCTTTGGAAGTCTCACATTCTAAAATGAAATGTTTTTCTGTGTCTACTTTTCTAGAAGAACAAAAAATGCATACTCTTTCCTCCCACATTTCCTTTGGCCTCTTCCAGTGCCCTGTTTCACAACGTAATTGATGAGAATTAGTCCTGAACTGAGCAATACAAATTTTGGCTCTCCAAGAGATATTGACCTCTATGTATGCCTTTGGTTGATGATTATGAGTGGGATTAAACACTTCAATATAGTAATTTTTCTTTCTCCCTAGCTCCTTGTCCCAAATGTGTTTGTGGAACTTTTCCATAACAAAAGAATTTATCTCTTTGCTATTTATGGGACACACGTTCAAGCAAATACCCTATTTACTAAACCATTTGTTATTTTGTTGCATCCAAGTTTTTTTGCTCTTGCACAATCTATCATTAAAGACAACCTTAGGCCATCTACCCTCTTCCATTTGCTCAATTTTTTTTAAATACCTTATGACTCGCACCATAGCAATTGCTTCAATAGGAGCGATCCCTGTTTCACTTAGCAAGATATCATAAAGAATTGCACTTTTAATCTTAAATTTGTTTGCAATCAAACGCTTCTGAATTTTCTTAGTTTGTCTCCACTGCATGTCGGATGTACTGCTGGCCCATAGTTCACAACCATATAGAATAACTGGAATCACTAGAAGCCCAAAAAGAGTTTGAGTGGCATTCCAGTCCCATAACTCTGCCTTTCTACACCTATTTTGAAAAGCATAATATGCTTTCCAACCCCCCAAAGTTTTTTTCTTTCTACAACCATTCCAGCTTAGATTTTTGTTGAAGTCAATTCCGAGGTATTTGTAGTCCGCAACTTCTTCCAGAATGTTGCCTTCAAAGTAAAACTTATGCTGATTATGTTTTCTTTCCTTAGAGAAGACCACTACTTTTGTTTCGCTGATATTAACTTGCATCCCCACAGTTGTACAAAAATGCTCAAGGGATAGTAAGTTCTCTTGCAAACCAAGAGCTGATTTAGCAATAAGAATAAGGTCATCAACGTACAAAAGAAGCCTTATAACAAACTTGGCCAAATAGATACCATCACCCCCTTGTAAATTTAACCGCTCCTCAAGCTTGTCGATATATAAACCAAAAAAGGTAGGAGACAGTGGGCAACCTTGCTTGACCTCGATATTGCTTCTAAAACTTTTAGAAATGCCTGCTGAAGTTATAATTTTGACTCTCACCTCTTCATATAGCCTATGCACAACTGCTCTCAAATGTTTAGGAACCCCAAGTTCCTCCATTCTGTACCAAGTTTATCCCTAGGAACCGAGTCAAACGCTTTTCTGAAATCAACAAAGCAACAGAAGACTTCTTCCTTTTTCTCCCACATTTTTTCGATGATGTGCCTTAAAGTTATACAATGATCAACTGTGGAATGTTTAGGTCTAAAACTTGCTTGCCCTTTAGCACGCTTATCTCTTTCTTTTGCCCACTTGCTAATTTTATTTTCTAGCATGTTTCCAAATAGCTTTGCAAACAAAGGGTTTATCATGATGGTCCTATAATTGGAGGGATTATTGACGTCACCGCTCTTGAAAAGAGGTATTGCCAGACTAGTTGTCCAATTTGTGGGGAGCCCTTGTTGTATGATGTTGTTGAAGATTTTTGTAATGTGAGATGCAAGAATTTTTGAGCCCCACTTTAGATATTCTGCTTGGAGTTTAGCTAAGTCTTTTGCTTTTCCAACACCCAACTTCTTGATAGCCATCTCTACCTCTTGTACCGTGAAGAGTCCAGTATTAGTGTTGACCAAGGGAGGAGGATCAACCTTGGGAACCTGCTCATAGAGTTGTCTTGCATAGTCAAACCATTTAGAAGCTGTAATATTATTTCCAATTTTTATCTTTTTTGGTTGGAGTTACTTCCAAAATAATTTGAGATTATTTTTCCCAAGTAATATTAGTTCTTACCTCCTCAAAGCCATGAAATCAGCGTTTTTCTTGCTTAATAATTGCTTGTAAGCTTTGAGCTTTATGTAATCCTTGTTTGACTCTTTCCACATTCTCCTTGCCTTTTTGCATTCCTCGTCAAACCAAACATTAACCGGAAAGCAATTTGTTTCAGACTTCTTAATTTTTGCTCTTTTGCACTTTGCAAGTGCACATTGAATTAAAGGTTTTAATTCATGACTATGAGTGCTGTGAATTGTAATTTTCTCCTTCTTGAAGAGCCTCTCTAGTGTCATTTTGAAGGTATTACAATTTTCTGGGGTCAAAAGAATTTTGCCTTGTGGGAGATTTTGTTGGACATGCATGTGCATAAAAATTGAGATGCAAACCTCAATACTTATTAAATAAATAGTATATGAAAGTGCATTAAGATTGAGTTTTGCATTTTGGATTTTTTTAGTACCTTGTAAGTGCTTAATAGATTAGATTTGGAGATAAGATAGATCTATGCTACTACACTTTAAGTGCTTAATAGATTAGATTTGGAGATAAGATAGATCTATGCTATTACACTTTGTATTTGGAGTCATAACTATCCACTTTTGTGAGATTGTGTATCTCAACATATGCCAACATGATGATGATCACAATATTGTAACTAGCGTAGACCATTTTATAATGGGTTTTGTAACCCCTCTTGTTAGCAGGGGTACATACATTGTTTTAGTGTAGCATTTACCACCAGTGTAAGTGCAACGTCACAAGTCAAAAGGCATGTAAAAACCATGTGAAACCTTGTATTTTTCATCCTAGACTTGTGTCTGGTCAGTTTGAGTATGTATTTAGTTGTTTGGTTGAACCATGTTTTGTCTTTTGATAACTTCACCTAAGCACTCTCATCCCTAACTGGATTGGAGGGCTTTTAGGTGAACTATCTTGTGACCTTATGGTTTTATGGGAACCTCAACCTACATTTGTAAAGATGATCAGTAATGTATGGGTCAGTGTGGCCCACATCAAGGTGCACCTATGTCATTCCACATGGTTAGAGTCTATCGAGTCTGTATGTGACCTTGGCTTTGGTGCAATATTCCTCATGATAGCTCTCAAAGCATAGCAGTATCTTTTGACATTATTCATGTTTCCCAGGACAATTCATGGTTCCCAATGCAAAATGGTCTTGGTGGTCAAAAGGTCAACCTAGTCTCAGATTGTAAAGCATGATGAAAGGGTTCCCTGTCACGTGGAATTTTCTAGATCCAAACATCCAATGGCTAGTTACCACTTGGTCAAACTTGGTCAATAGGTTAGGAAAAATTTCCAGGGGACAAAACAAACAAAGTGTTGGGTAGAATCATACATGTATTACGTCAAAAGTGATTAGCATGAAGAGACAAACAAAACCCATGTGTCAAATTTCAGAGATCAACAATGGCATTACAAAACTAACACAAGGGCATGATGACATGGCATACAGGGTGATGATGTGGCAATGCCCTTGGTGATGTGGAAAATCAGAGAGATACCTAGTACATGTTAGGACCAGTAAAGTAGAACCTAGGTTTTGGAATTGTTAGAATGTCAAGGGTGTTGGGGAGTCAACTTCCATGTGGCTAAGTTGAATTACTAAAGGGAAAAATCAAGTAAAAATTAGCCATTGGTGAAGTCAACTAGCCATTAGAGGGTCTAACTAGCTGTTGGAGACTCGGTGGACCAATTAGTTGAACAATGGACCATGAACAAAGAGAATCTTGAACTAAATTGTGGAAATTTGTCCGAGTCGACTCCGTAGTGGGTATATTAAAAATTATATTGTAGTATTTTATGAGTTAATTTACTAAGTCTCTGACTTGTGGATGACTAGTAAATATTTTATTGAGGAAGTGTCAAATTAGCTGTTAGCTAGCTGTTAACTAGCCATTATAATTTTTTGTATAAAAGCTAGGCTCTCCTCATTTCTAAATTGTTGTTGTTCATTTGAGACAAGTGCTATCACAATAAAGAGCTCATTTTATTGCAAACCCCTATGTACCTTTGTACATTGGTGGAGTGCATCTTGTTTCTATTTTTTTCTCTTGTTATGTGATTTGAGCATTTTAATTCTAATTCCTTTGAATGATAAATAAAATTATCTCAAGATTAACGCTCCTTGCCATTGAGAAACTACATAGTTATGTGGAGAGGAACAATTAGGGGAAAATCCCACTTGCTTTATTGTTTTGTTTTGCTGGTAGAGTTAATCCAAGCTATTAAACGATTTCATGAGAAAGCTTCAGTAGTCTTTTGGATTTTATATTTTACTGCACACAAGTGATGAAGGTTGAGGCTCCATTCTAAGGAAAGGCCACTCCTCGGGAGATTCAAAAGAATTTAAAAGGAGTTAAGCAAATGTGAGGGCGATTTATAAAAGGCCCAAACTCTCCCTTGATCAAACCCACCATAGTGATTTGAGAGGGTAGTTACTTCCAACTCTGACAAGAGTGAGACTCTAAGGGACGCAGGTACATCGCAACAACCACTTTAAATTCAAAAAATCCAAAATTATTTTTATTTTCTGCAATTAGATTTGGAAGTTTGCTTGCTGGTTTTTACTGTTACACAATTTTAACGATCTTAAATCTTGAAAATAAATGTCATAATTGATATATCTAGTCAATATTTGTTACAAGTTTTTATCACCCAGCATTTTACACTAGTATCTAGCCACTTACATTGCAGATCTGTAGGTTTACAAGGCTGTATCTCATCAAATCTGCAATTTATAGTTATCTACAGCTAGTTCTACAGCTATACAAGTAAGTTATCTTACCCTAGAACTTTGTATAATACTCTAGATTGTTTTAAAAATAACATTTTCACCTTTTAATTTCCAGCCAATATTAATCGCATAATATAAATCTAGAATTTTCTGGGTAATTCAATATATTGATATTTCACCCAAAAATCTAAAATTCAATTTCTAGTCAACTGGAAATTGTGTTTTCAGTTATATTTTGGTAGACATTGAACCTCTAACCTTTCCACTGTAATGTCCCGTTTGTGAAAATATGCTATTTTACTTCAACAAAATTTCAAAATTTTCTTTGGGGACTTTTGTCAAACATTTAGTGGACAAACATTTTCACAAACACTTGGTGAGCAAAGTAAATAACATGTACAACAAGAATATTGGAAGGGCAAAGCAATAATTTTATTAGAATATTGAGAACCTGAATACCACTTTGACAAATAACTCAATCAATTTGGCACTGCTGTAGTCAGCTACTCGACCTTCCTAGAACGATGAATTTGGCCTCCACCTGAACAAGCAATTTGACCCCAGACAATAAACTCAACCTCTCTGGAAAGATAACTCGGTCTCAGCAATAAAATTGGCTCTAGCAATTAAACATGGATTCGGCCCTAGCAAATAAACTGGGCTCCAACAAATAAACTCGACCCAATAAATAAACTCAACCCGAGTAGATAAATTCTACCCCAGCAAATTAACTGGGCTCCAACAAATAAACTTGACGCAAAAAATAAACTTGGCCCCAATAGATTCACTGGGCTGTGGTAAATAAACTCGGCCACAACAAATAAATTGGGCTCCGGCAAATAAACTCGGCCCCAACAAATAAACTGGGCTCCGGCAAATAAACTCGTCCCCAACAGATAAATTCGGCCCAACAAATAAATTAGGCTCCAACAAATAAACTCGGCACTAGCAGATAAATTAAGCCCCAACAAATACAATTTGTGTTCCGCGATATGGTCCCAAAATGCTGATGAATTCAACCCGTGAAAGCTACCAGCAAATTAAATATGAATGGAGGATTTGAGTGATCTTCCCGCAAGCCAATTAGGGTGGCACTTGAAGTCCACCGAAAGCAACGAATAACTAGCGGGGGTGGGCACTCGAAGTCCACTGAAACCAGTTAGAGGGCTTCGTTCGAAACCCTCGTGCTAGGCTCACTCGAGCCCCAATCAATCATCAAAAGATAATCACAAATCAAAATGCTAGAGAAATGGCCTTTTCTCCCCTTTTGTAAGATTTTGCCGAATCTTCTCCAATCTTCTAAAAATCTTTTATTAATAAGCCATTTAGTGTATTTTCCTCCTTTTCTCCAAGTGACTTTTGCCCTTTTTTATTTACCCATTAGATAAAAACTCTTTTTCTCCTTTTATTTAATAAGTAACTTTTTATTACTAATTAAAGTCACTTCTATCTCCAGAAAATGCTTTAACTACCACCATGATCACACCGACCTCCCAAAGCCCCTTTTTATCATCCTGTCTTGTACATTTTTTCGTCTTAATTCCAACGAGCTATTACACTAAGGTGTTTATCCAAATAATCAACCTAAAAGCAACACCTTAAGTGCAATTAATTAAAAGATGTTTGTTAATAACTTTGTTTTATGGAAATCGTCAAAATGCAATGGAACCAAGACCGAACTGTGGGGAACTGATCTTGATGATAACGTATGGCAAGCAATCCCTGTTGGAACCCATTGTAACAACCCAACCATGAATGACTCGATTTGGCTATGCAATCTCATCATGTAATTGAATTTTAAAAATTAAAAGGGCTAAGTAAGGGACATAGATTCCAAGAGTTCTGGGGGAGGTCAAATTGTTTGGGAAATTTAACTTACTTGCTAAAGGAAGGAAACATATGAAATATATGACAACCATTAAAGGATGGTTGTTGAGCATTGAATGCACAAGGATGGTGTATGGAATGAGACTGTTGTAGGAAAGTAATTGGGTTGCAACACTAGGGACAAGCCCATGCAGGCTTGGAAACCACAAGAAGGCAAACAAACAAGAAAAGGACAAGAAAATTAATGAGAGACAAAATGCTGGCATGGAACTGCGCAACAACAACAAAAACAAAAGGAGAGGAGGAAGATGGGGACAGGAGGACTCATTCTCATTCATTCAAGAAGGGAGATTCAGATTGGAGTGGGCAAAAAGAGCTCGAATTTTGCAGAAGGAGAATCGAACTGCAAGAGTCAGCACAAAAGAGAGGAGAGGCAACAAGCCTATGGTTTTCTCTGAGTATTGTTTGTCTTTCATTAGATAGCTGGAGGGTAGAGGCAGGCGACCTCCAGAACTTCTTGTGCATTGGTAAACTGTTGAGAAGTTGGTGGGTGGAGGAAGACGAACCTCCACAGTCCCTGTTTCAGCTGGTAGATTCGTGTTTATTCCCTTGAGCAAGACCATCTCAGACCCTTGGAATCTGGCTTGGGGGTGATAGCTACAAGTAGCTTGGATGCAACTTGTCCACAGTTGGGTGGAGATTTGAATGTGAAAATTCCTAGACTCGAAGGAACCCCTACTGCAACAATTCTAAATCTACTTCACCTACTTGATCTTAAATTACATTCATTAAGTTATTTTTCTGAATACTGAAGCAAATTACTTCTGTAGCCTACACTAATTTAATATTTGATTTCATGAAACAGAAAACAGAGCAAAGAACAAGATACATAGGACAGACTTATTTTTGGACACAATAGTCCTCGGAAAAACGCAATGCCGGAAAACCAGTGCAGCAGTTCTGAGGGTTTAGTAGTATGTAGGAGAAATATCTGAATACATATCTAGGATGCTCATCTAGTAATCCTTTACAGAGAAAATACTAGCGGAAAATCTGAGTGAGTTTTACCTCACTTCACCCGGCAGAATTTCGGCTGATCTAGCACAAGACTAGCTAACCCCGACTATTTCTGCGTCACCTCTTCTGCCCTCCGCGTTAGCTTTCCTGGCCGTTCCAGCAGTTCCCGCTAGTTCCGGCTTTTGCCCTCTGCATTAGCTTTCCCGACAGTTCCGGCTTTTGCCCTCTGCGTCAGCTTTCTCAGTAGTTCTCGGCAGTTCTGACTTCTGTCCTCTGTGTCAGCGTTCTCGGCTGTTCCGGCTGCTCTTGGTAGTTTCGGCTTTTGCGAGACAGGCAACTTTTCTGCTCTGCTGACTCTCTCCACCTCTCTATCTGTATTCTTCGGAAAGTCCTCCCGGATTCTCGCTGCCCTTTTGCTGCAGAATGATCACTTAATTCGAAATCATTAGCAAACCCTGCGCTAGGAATCAAATTCTTGATCAATTCGTTCTCTGTGTGTGTGTTTCCAAATGAACCCCAAGCATCCATTTTATACTTTTCCTGTTGAGTCTTCAACCGCCGAGATTAAGTCTCTAATCAACGGATAAGATTACAACATGACTTGATCCGCCTTCTAGATCATTCTCACCCATATTTTGATTAATACCCATTAATATTTTAATTTTCCTAAGTTTAAACTTAGGAACCCCATTAAAAATATTAATTATTATAATAAAATACAATCCGAGTGGAATTTCACCAAACAGTTCTGGGTTTTTTAGAACTCATGTGCCTTAGTCTCTCCACCAATTTTCAAGGCTAGAGCACTTCCAATGCTATAAAAAACTAACTCTCCCTCTTAGAGAGGAAGTGCTCTAGCAACAATGCCCAACTGCATCTCCCTTTCCGCACTGTCGCTGCCACCAACACTGTGTTGTTGCTGCTACTGCACTACTACCCATGACACTGCCACTGCCACTATTGCATCTGTACTACAACTCCCTCTCAAGCATCGTATCTGCTATGCTACTAGCATTGCCACTGCTAACACTGCAACCGTACTGAAACTCAGTTGTTGAGAGAAACCACTGAAAAACATCCAAAATTAGTTGAACTTAACTGTGTTCAACATAATACAATGAATGTTGGAATCTGACTGTTGTTGATTCTGACCCTTTGTATCTTCTGCGCTGCTGTTGACTCTTGCACTGTGCCAATTGCGATGCTGCCAACCTTGCTCTACCCTTATCAGTCTCTAGTCTCCATCTATTGCATCCGCCCTCTAAACATTCCACAAAATCATCTGACACTAAGTCCATCCCGCTACTGTTGAATCTTGGGCTCCCGTAGCAAGGAATTGATCCAAGAGGTGGACTCCTCAAGGATCCTGCCCACATGTAGTCCTCCCGATTACAGCTCAATGTCGCCCTATCTCCCTCCTAAAGATGCGTGGGCACTCATGGCATACTCTTTCTCGTCAATCTTTGTTGAAGCAGCCTTAGGGTCATGTTTCTCATCCTTATCCTTTTTCTTCAAGGGACATTGGGATGCATAGTGGCCCATCTCACCATAACTGAAACATTTCACCTTCGAAATGTCCTTTTGCTTTGGCTTCTGCTATCCCTTCGATGCTAGAGCTGTGTTTTCCTCCTCCATCTTCGTGCCACTCCCACTGCTGCCACTGAGGTTGACTTTCACTAGGTCCCTCCTTAACTCCTCTAGCTGCCCACATCTCCTCCCATGAAGGTAGTTTTTCTCTAACCAATATGCTTTGGACGAAAACTTGCCATTCATCTGAGACTCCATTCAGGGCTATCCTCACCATCGCGGTTGGCTGAGGAGTGGACCCCACTGCAGCAAGCTGGTCCCTAGTGCCTTGAAGACGTTGAAGATAGAGGTTCACCCCTTCTTCATTTTGCATCAAAGTCCGTTGCAACAATGAAGTTATGATTCATGAGTTGACCCTATCTATGATTATCAGCCAAAGTTTCTTGCAAATAATATGTGTGCATTTTCTTGACTGTAAGCGACACAAGGAGGCATTCACGTTATAAAGGCATAATTCCTGTTGTTGTAGGCTAGTATAACTATTAACATTGTGCAAGGGACTATTTCATAGGCTTGAATGACCTGGGATCTGTTCTTGGATTTGTTCTAACTTTGCATCCCTATCAGGTACATGAAAGGCTCATATCTCTCATAGATAAACATTGACTGCAATTTTTCCTTAAGATTCTAAATGATATAAGATGTAATATCTACACTTAATAAGCAAGATTAGGTTACATTTTTGAGTTGAAATGGTGTGCTTAAGAAAGATTTGAATGTGCTCTATTGTAACCAAATAATAACATATACAGTGAAGCCTCGAAGGCTCTAGAAAGTTCTACAAAGATCTGAATGAAGGATACGACAAAGATTGGCATAAGAAACTCTTTTACTAATGAATAATGGTTACATAGAGGAAGCTTGTTGACAGGGTCTGCATCTGTAGAAGTTTATGCACATATACAACTTACAAAAGTTGTTAGACTGTGCACTAGCATGTGAGCTATGTGCTGACGCCGAGGGCAACTCCCTCTTGCAACCTTAAAGACTCTTATCCCTACATCAGAGGTGTCTCAGCCTTGCATTTTTTAAGTAGCCTCCATTCTTGCCCTAGGGGCTCTAGCGATGAGGATTGCATGTCCTTGCCAATAGCCAAATGACCTAGAAACCCTTGAGAGGTGCCATAGAGCTGCTTGTAGGTTTGTTTCAAAACAGGAAGCCCCTGGTGTGTGATAGGGGAGGTGGAGCCCTTCCAAAGCTCACAGCAAATCCTTAGCAGAGAGTTGTTGCAAGAGCACCTACGCCCACATGCTTGGGATTCTCCTACTCCAATCCAGAGAATGACTGAGGGCCAGGAACTCATTGGAGTGGATTTCACCCAAGCTCAGGAGGGGTAGCACCGTCGTGTGCTTTAGTAAACCATCACCGCCAACGCCAAATGCTGGCGCTGACCTTCATAGGACCTCTATAGTAGGGTCATGGTCGAAGTGACCAACACGATGAGTTGGTCCAAGCTCTCACGATTGCTATTGAAATTCAGAGCAGGTACATCACATAAGGCTTGGCGATGTTCCCCTGGTCGAGCCATGGCAGAGTCAAGAGCAAGCTCGACGCAACGTAGGAGGGAAAGCCTTACATCTACAATTAAACCCAATGAATCTTATCCTTTATTTGATCAAGCCCTAGCCTTGGTAGCCATTGATTGGCGCGCTTGATTTTCTCTTTAACATGATTAGACAAGTAAATGATTGCATGGCCCAGAACCCCCAACCCAAAAATATTATTTTGGAGACTTATATTGCGTTGCAAAAGGATTTATCGGGATGACGCCAGCCGAGATGAGCTGGCTGACATGTATGCCCAACAAGTATACCATTGGCTGGAGGTGGTGCCCACCGAACAATGCATCTTGGAATCCCTCGCTTGGTGGTGCCAAGAGCAAGTGGAGTGATGTCAATTGCCATAGAAGCCTGACGGGCACGTAATTGGTCAAGAGGAGGCCCTATTGCCATGTCTACCCGGTGATCCCCACCCAGAGGTATGAAGGAGGAAAACAGAGGAAAACATCGGGATGGGCCCATCGAGATGATGTGTCCAAAAGGGTCCTTGCCTAACTGGCTAGCTTGTACCCCATTGGCAGAGAGCGCCATGCATGCAAGCCCGACAAGGGGATCCCGACAGTTAGCAAAGAAGAGCGATAGGAGAATCACAGGGATGGAAGCGTTAGGGCTGACGTGGTGTTGCATCCATGTGGGCCAATTGGAAGCGACAAACTGTAGTAGGGTGGTCCATAGCCTTCATGTGCCCCGCCGACTGATTGAAGAGCGGAGTTTAACCGTATCACCAGGATAAGAGAATAGGGGTGATGTATGATGATTGTTGTGGCAAGGCATGTAACTCGACCGCATTTCCATTGGTGACGGGTGGACCCACGACCAGGTCAGCCTACAAGCTCTAGTCTAGAGCAGTAAATGAAGGGGCAAAGGGAGGAACGCCGGGGTATAAGGATAGAGATGATGTGGCACAGGCTTTGGTGGCAAGTAAGGTCGAGGTAGAGGACCAATGGAAAGGAGGTCGCGTGACTGGTGACACCACTGCACACGTAAGCTCATAAGCGAGGCCCCGATAATTAGCAAAGGGTTGCTCTTAGGAAATCGTCGGGATGGGAGAAGCAAGCCGACGTGAGATGGGTGTGTTGTAGGGCCCACATTGAGGTTGACAGCCCATTGGTGGGAGATGGCCCCACATGATAGGTCATCCTGATCGATTGACCCCAGAAGTATCGAAAGGTGCAACAAGGAAAGCGCTTAGGAATTGTCAGGAGAAAATAAACGGGGTGACATGTCCAGCAGGACCCACCTGGGAGGCATAAGGGAGCCATGTTGAAAGCGTTGGGTTGATGCAGAAGTGGGGGCCGTTGCATTCGACAGGGTTTGATAAAGGTATATATATATGTGTGTGTTTGCATGCAAGGTAATGGCTCTGGTTGTAAGGCTTTGAGGACGAGCCGATAAACCTACGCGAAATAGCTTAAAAAAAAAATTCATACCCCATTCCTCCAACATGACTTGAGGGATTGGGTATGTCACACCCATAAAAATCCTCCAAGCCCACCAACGGTGTAATCTCGCTCCTATGACTTGGCTGACGTAAGCTCTGGAAATCTCTCCTCACTGCACCACAAGGTAATCCAAAATTGGGGACATTACGGTCCTCCCTCCCCAAAATTGCTTGTCCTCAAGCAATTTAATCACAAGCTGATCCAAACTAAAACTAATACTAGGGTCCCGAATGTATCACTGAGCTACTCCATGCTGTTGTACTACTCTGACGTGAATGAATCCCTCGATATTGGGGTCCCAAACCATTCTGATCAATGCAAAGCATTCCTTGCTCCACTTAATGTCCAACAAGGTATAGGCACCATAAGCCCTCTGCATACTGCCAATAAGTAGACCACCCCGATAACGCAAAGTCTTGATCAACTCCTTGACAAGCTGCCCTACTGGGAAACTAATCCTATGCACCTCAAGATTGAACTCCATAAGGTACAATCCAACTCTTGCAGAAAGGGATCCTCGTCTGCCTGAGCTAACCATGGCTACCTCTCGCTAAACATATTGCCATACTAGTGAGGCGCCCCATAACATCAACGAATTGTTGTGCGTAAAACTGAGGTCCAATGGAAGATTTGAGTTATCTACCCCTATACAGACTAGTTCATCCCCAATGGTAGCTGAACTACTAAGTCCTGTAATGTTAGGGTCCCATACTAATCTAAAAAAGAAACTGTCGTGTTGACGCTGCGCCACTCTAATCATAATTGATTGCCCATCGTGCTCATACTGAGTCCTCCTTGCCTGGAACCCCAATGGCAAAATATTTGTAAGGTTTGAACCCATAACCATGAAACATATCCTGCCAAGGCATCTCATCAAGCTCAGAGTATACCGACCTACAACTAGACTCGATCTTTAGCAACAAGAGGGGAAGCTTACCTTGCTATATGGTGAAGGCCTCAACGATCCTCCACATGTGAACCCAAAAATAAACTAGATCACTTGTTGTCATAACCCTGCTCATCGAGAAGTGGAGTGATCTATCAACCAACTGGATCCCTGTATTCCACAACCAAATCAAAAGTTCACAACTTCCAATATCTACTTTAACTACTACTATGTGGTACTGATCGCTATTGGAACCCATTTGTGTCTCACCTCTAATTTCTTTATGTAATCAATAAATGGCCACCATGTATCGATAATCAGCCTGGTGCATGCTAAACCACCTTGCTCTTGTTGAAAATAGTAGCTAGAAAGGTCCTTCTTTGACTTGTGCCTTAGTCAAAGAGACCAAGAAGCAGTTTTCCTTAGCATGCATTGTGAAATTTTATATATTGCAGCAACTGGAAATTATTCTTCTAACTCAAAATTTAATTATGCAGGTTATTTGCTATGGCAAATAACAAATAAAATCACAACATCAATTTTCACCTTAAAATTACTGCGAAAATAAAAGACTGGAAATTGAGAAATTCTAGCACACAATAATTTTGACACAGTTATTTTTGGACAACTGTGAAAAACCCAACTTGGGAAAACTGGTGCAACAGATGAGGGTTTTATTATTAATCTTCAACAACAATTATGAGTACAATAATTTAGATGCCCAACTAGCAATCTAATCTGAGGAAAATACCGGCAAAAATATCGTGAGAATTTTCTCTCACCCCACAGATATTTTCTGCCTCTGAAATCACTTCCCCTCACCCTGTGCTGAGCTCCCCGCGTGACCCTCTGCATAGAGCTTACACTGGCCCTCTAGAGATTTCGACTTTCCTTCCTTTGCCTCTTCCAGGAATTGGAAATCTTCCTCCCGGAATGCTACTGCTCTCCTCTTCCACCTGCTACTCACCCTATGGCTCTATCTTCTCTGCTGAGTTGTTGCTACTGAGAAAATCGAATTCCCTGGGAAACTGAGTATCTGCACTAGATGATTTCTCCATCACCACATCGACTTCCTCTTATAATCCATTGTTGGAGCACCAACGGCCAAGATTAAAACTTCATCAATGGCTAGGATCATCTATGGATCGATCCGTGTGAGTTTCTAGATGATTCTCACCTTATCTCAATTAATACTAATTAATTAACCATATTCCCTAAGTTTAGACTTAAGAAATATTGAAAAACGGTTAATAATCTAATTGAGACACTTCTAGGTGGAATCTCTAGAAATAATTTCTGGGTTTTGGAGATCTCCTATATTTTAGCCTCTCCACAAAATTTCAAGGCTAGAACACATCCGATGCCTACAAAAACTAACACTCCTATAGTGTGGAATGTGTTTTAGTGCTATTGCACCTCCTATAGTTGCACCCTGTCTTTGTATCATCTCCTGTCACACTGTTGATGTCTAGATGCTACTGCCCACTAACCACCTTGCAACTCTGATATACATTGCATTTGTGCCGTTGTTGACCCTGCCATACTGCTACCAACACTGCAACTCCCTTTCATCTATTGTTGCTGCAACTGCAACAAATGCAACTGAGAAGCATTCTAAATAGCCTGCCCTTGCTACTGAAATGGGTTCTCGACCATACCCATCTGTTCTCTAAAATAGACGAACTTAGTACTCCCTAGAGCTTTCGTGAGTATATCTGCCACTTGCTCTTCTGTGGGTACATACTGTAGCTGGACTGCTCCACGTTGTACACAATCTCTGATAAAGTGACACCGAATATCAATGTGCTTCGACTTGTCATGAAACACCAGATTCTCAGAGAGCTTTATGAAACTTTGATTATCACAATAGACACTGGTTGCATCCATCCTCTACCTAAACAAGCTTACTAGCAACTTCCGAAGCCATATAGCTTTGCACGTAGCTGTGTTGCCTGTCATATACTCTGCTTTTACAGAGCTCAGTGCTACTGACTTCTGTTGATTTGGGGTAGCATTGGATGTGTTATGGCCATGAAAATTGGTGGAGAGGCTAAAACACATGAGATCTCCAAGACCCAGAAATGGTTTGGGTAAATTCTACCCCGTGAAGGAGATATTAAAATAATTAATATTTTTAATGGGTTCCTAAGTCTAAACTTAGGAAAATAAAAATATTAATGGGTATTTACTATTAATATAAAACTCGGTTAGAAGGTTCTAAATGACATGGATCAAGCCAAATCTAATCTTAGCCATTGATTAGAGATGTAATCTTAGTGGTTGAAGACTCAACAGAAAAAGTATAAGAGGAGGTTTGAGGCTCAGTTGGAGATACACCAGATTGATCAGTCAGTTCGATTTTCTAGATCGGGGTTTGCTAAGAGAAATCGAAGCAATGATTAGTATTGCAGCGAGGGGCAGTGAGTACGAGGCAGAGAGGCTAAGATAGTGCTGGAAGACCAGCGCAGAGGCAGAGAGAGAGCCACGCAGATGTTGAAATTTCTAAGTCTAACTGTTAGAAATCCTTCCTGTACTTTCTGATTTATTTCTTCCTACTTGTTCTATTAATTAACAAGTTATTTACCATCTAAATACTGAAAATAAATACAAGTACAGTCTCAACACATATAGATCATCAACTGAAGGAAAAACGAGCACACAAGTGACACCATTATTTTTGGACTAGTGTCCCCAGAAAAACCCAATGCGGGAAAACCGGTGCAGCTATCTGAGGGTTTTATTATTAGGCAGTTTCAGAATACAATCTGGGTGCGAGAAATGGCTCACCCAACAAAGAATGCCCTTGGTAGTAGTAGCTCTCAGTCGGAGACAGATATCAGCCCCAATCTGCCCCACGAAATCTCCCAACATCAGCCTTTAGGGTTTGCGTCAGCCTCTCTGGCCCAACATCAGCCTATTTGGCCCATTGTCAGCTTCTGGGGCTCTGCGTCAGCGTTTGGAGCCTCTGTGTCTCCCACGTTGGCCCTCCTCAGGCTCTGTGCAACTCCTGGCTGGCTCTGCGTGGCCTCTGGCCGGCTCTGCGTCAACCCTCTCCTAGCTTCTGCGCTAATGCTCCCAGTACTATCTCTGCCTCTCTGCTACTGCATTCACTGCCTCTCAGCTGCAACTCTAATCACTCCTTCGATTTCCTCAGCAAGCCCTGCCCTAGAAAATCAAATTCTTGATCAACTCGGTGTGTTCTCCAAGTGACCCTCAAACCTCCTCTTATACTTTTCTCGTTGACAATTCAACGACCGAGATTAAGTCCCTAATCAACGTCTAAGATTAGATCTGTCTTCATCCATGACTTTTTGACCATTCTAACTCAATTTTATATTAATTCACATTAATATTTTATTTTCCCTAAGTTTAGACTTATTAGGGACTCCATTAAAAAAATAAATTATTTTAATATCTCCACAACCATTTTTGGGTCTTGGAGATCTCATGTGCTTTAGCCTTTCCACTAATTTTCATGGCTAAAGCACATCCGATGCTACCCCAAATCAACACTCCCTCTTAGCGAGGACTGTGCTCTAGTAATACTCCTCACTGAGCATCACCTTGATCATCCGACATCGGTCCCTGTGGTGATGCTAGGCTTGTTGCCCAACCTCCTCTGCACTGTTGCATCATACACTGCTACCCATGGCCTTGCCACTGCCACTGCTGCATCTGCATTGCAATCCCTCATCATGCTGCCCATAGCATTGCCACTGCTAACTGCTGCACTGCAACTCAGTTATTGAGACGTAAGTAAGTGATTTCCCAAAACTAACATCTTCGTTAGGCTAGAAACACTCTCGATGCTGAAGCTCCCTTTGTCACTGACAAGTGCTCCCTCTCTGACCTCTGCGCCACTGCAACAACTCTGTGCATCTCGCATTGCTGCCTCACGCTATCCTGGGACTCTTGCACTGTAGCTCCCTCTGTCGCTCCATTTGCATCCATCTCTACCGACATCTGCCAGTCCTGCTACTCCTCTTCGGGGCTCCCATAGCAAGGTATAATCCAAGAGGTTGGGTACCTCAAGGATCCTGCCCCTCATCGCCTGTAGTCCGTCTGACTACAACTCGATGTCTCCCCACTTACTCTCAAGTGGCGTATGAGCACTCATGGCATAGTCATCATTTGTCTCCACTTCTTTCTCCGCCCTTGCTGGCCCAACCTTGGCTTCAGAAGCCTCTCCCTTGTTCTTCTTCCTTGGGCACTGGCTTGCATAGTGACCTAGTTCCCCACAGTGGAAGCATTTGACCTTGGAGATGTCCTTCTTCTTCCGTTTCTCTTGCTTTCCCTCAGATGCTAGGGTAGCATCCTCCTCTTCCTCCTTGATTCCGACCCTCTTGTCATTTCTTCAGGCCTTGGTTAGCCTTCTAATCTCTTTTCGACGAAGAGCTGCCCATAGTTCCTCCCAATTTAGAAGGGTCGACCTGCCTAATATGCTTTGGACAAATACCTCCCAATCCTCTGAGACTGCGTTCAATGCGGTCCTCATCGACATCTCCCTATCCGGTGTGGCCTCTATGGAAGTCAGCTAATCTCGAACCTCCTTCAATCGACTGACGAAGGTGTTTATCTGTTCTCCCTTCTGCATCTGGTATAATCGCAGTTGATTTTCTAGTAGCATCTTCCTCTGCACAGAAGTATGCTGATACAATTTCGTCAAGGCCTCCCACATCGCATTTGCCGTGTCCTTTTCGGCAATATGTACATGGTCCTTGACCCCATCAAGGATGATGCTCTTGGCCCTTGCCATTCCCTCGTACTTTTCGTTCTCAGCAGGGTCAACTAGGATCCCTGTTGTGCTCAAGGCGAAGTGCTTGAGACGAGTCCTGTTTAGAATGGACAAGATCTTGGCCTTCCAGACTACGAAGTTTGAGGCTTCGCCCAGTCTGTCTTGATCTCTTATCCCATTCACTAGCATTTCACTGCTCCTCTTTTGACTCTTCCGAGTCTCTCTACTTCCCTCTTGGAAGTTCTCGGTGTGACTCTCTCTGAGCCTCGATTTCCTTCCTGGAAACCCCTCTGCCAATGTCGAGATGCCCTCGCTCCGATTGTTAGTGCAGCTGCACCACTGATTCGGATTTCTTTGCTAGAAATCCACGACAACAACTCCCTCCTCCTTGGTCTTGCCCTGTTAGGTAATGTTATGACCACAGTACCCCACCAGCTTCACTCCGCAACTTACCCACAGCCTCCTATGCCCCAACAAACTAAAGGTTAGAGCTTCTAGGCTCTGTGCAATCCCGACACCTGCAAAATCCGCACCTCCTGGCCACGGGCATCAATACTTCCTGACTGCGAAAGATGACCGGGCACTGCGTAGGTCAAGTTTGCTCCTCTTTGCCACTGCACTGATCCTCTTCCCAGTTCGAACTGATGACGCAGGCACTGCATCACCCCTTCCTTGTTGCTTTTCCGCTAGGAACAACTTCTGTCACTCGCGACAACTGTTTCTGCTACTGCTACACTGCTTGGCTGATGCCCTCAGTTATCCTGTGATCTGCGACCATTCTATGATACCATGTTGAAATTTCTAACTGTTAGAAATCCTTCCTGTACTTTCTAATTTATTTCTTCCTAATTGTTCTGTTAATTAACAAGTTATTTACCATGTAAACGCTGAAAATAAATACAAGTACAGTCTCAACACATACAGATCATCAACTGAAGGAAAAACAAGCACATAAGTGACATTGTTATTTTAGGGGCAAAAATGATTTATTAATTATTGTCTATTCAATGGCCACAACCAATTATGAGTGCCATGCCACAATCCCATAGGGTTTTAGCCCACTCACTGGGGTCACTAACTTCAAACATGAATATCTCTCAAATCGTGAAGAATTACTTGGCGTGCCATATATCAACGGAAACATCTTGACAAGTAGGTTCCATCTAGAATATACTTGACTCAAAATAGAGTAAGTTGTCAAGTCAAAATGCCCTTGCAATATCGGGGTAGCCCCTGGTGCTGCTTGGGTTGGCATCAATGACAACCATTGATCAACAATTCCCATCTTTTGTGATAACACCAGTGCCATCAGTATATCCAAGAATCCTATGATGCATTCCAAAACGAAGCACATTTCGATTAAATATCATTTTGTTAGAGAGCAGGTCGCCGAAAAGAATATCAAGCTTGAATATGTTGGAACAAAGGAACAAATTGCTTACATCTTTACCAAACCATTACCTCGTGAAGCATTTGAGTATCTTTGCCAAAAGCTTGGGATTCGCCCAAGTTTTCATTAGACTTTTTCTCTTATCTACTTGAGTAGAAAGGGGGAGTGGAGGTGTGTATAGGTTTGCAGGATGGTTGTTTGTCAGGGGGAGTTACCCTTTTCCATTGATGACAAAGGGGAAGAAAAGGCAGTAGGAAGAGGTGTCATGATCACAGGGGGAGTACTTGTGTTGCCATCAATGACAACCACTGATCAACTTTAACCACTTTCTCTACCTTTTGGACCTTCATCCGACCTTCTGTAACTGAAACAAGATTATTCCGACAACTCACTCTAGCAATTTGGGCAAATCGCACTTCTCTGTACGACCTCCTCTATACATAAATTCAACCTCCCTTTCCTCCTTTGGAAACCTAGAAAACATATTAAGAATTTCTCTGTAAGTTGTCGTTGCTACAAACCCCTACTACTCTCCTTCCCTGGCTCAAACTGCGACCTCATTGAAAACTGCAAACTGGGTAGCTCGATCTGCCTTGCTGACTCGCTTCAAACTGTGTTTATCTCCATCCCTTCGACTTGCTCTTATAGTCTTTCGCTGGAACATCAATGGCCAAGATCTAATCATGATCGATGGCTTAGATCATCTTAGACTTCGTCAAGTCACTTTTTGGAAGTCTCTAGAGCACAAGTTGATTTCCTCAATTAATACCCATTAATTAATCCATTTTCCTGAGTTAGACTTAGGAACTTTTTAATTATTGATCAATTAATTTAATTGAGTGGTTTCTAAGTGTTTTCTCTCAAAACCTTTTTTGGGTTTTGGAGATCTCATGTTCCTTAACCTCGTAGACACAATCTGAGATTAGAACACTTGTTTGATGCTACCATATCCATCAAAAACTAACAATTTCTTCATTGGGATTCAACGTATTGATCCTTAAGCCTATTTATTTGACTAGCCAAAATAGCAAAGTGGTAAAATCCATGTTGATTTTTCTTATCTTGAAGCAAATAAGGCTTTTGGAAGCATTACAATAGACAAATAGCAAGAGGAGGGTTTTTAGGGGCTAATGGGCCATGCAAGATTATTGTATATCTATAGACTAACTAGGCCATGTAGAAATTCCAGGAAATTTTGATAAGCTAATATGAACAATCTGAAAAGCACTTTCTTTTCATACAAACACATAATTTATCTATGAAAATTTGTAGCGGAATAGGAATAGAAAGAAACACAATCACACAATAAAAACACCTAAGTTGCATTGAAATGGATACAACTTTCAAAAAATTTGGATACGATACGGAAAGGAAACAATATATATATATATATATATATATATATTATATATATTCATATTAATTCATCTTTTAAAATCTAGATTCTATATCTAAAAAGACATAAAAATACATAATCATCATCATCAATTCAACATAAACATTGTTAATTTAGCCAATAGTTTTTTCCTCATATTACTAATTTAAACCTCAGTAGTATGAAGTGGATGAGCCTCATAAAAATAAGAAATAAGCACATTTCTTTATACTATAGATAATAAAGTTATTATATATTAAACATAAAAAACTCTTTACATAGAAGCTACTACCTTAAGGCTTAAATAATTAAGACAATAAGTAGTAATTCAAATGATGCAAAACCCTTACTAATCAATGATAGATTAGAAAGCCTTGCAATATAAATTTCTAATGAAGGTAATAAAAACATAAACATATAAATTAAAATTAAAAACCATAAAACATTATATCATTAATTAATAAATCAACAAAATAAAAATATTAAATTATTTCTTCTTTCGATTACATAGCCCTAGAAGGCTAGATTACACTTTTACTCTAGCAAAATAAGGGATTTAAATAAATTATTAAAAAATATAATTTTTTTATATTTAATATACTTTTACATATCCTCAATAACACCTACCAAATATATGATGATCGATTCTTTCCTTTGTTTTAACTTTTATCCATGATGGTTATTATAGTAGGTTAGTTGTTTAGTTCTTTTTTATATGATTGTTGGATATAAGCTTGGGCCGTCGACCACTCCAAGCAACGACCGCTCACGGGTGGCCTCCTCCAACAATGTTGCCTCCAACTCCAAGTCTCCGTGCAGCTGTCAGGGTCTACCATCTCCAACAAAAAAGGCATGAATCGAATGGAATTTAGGGTTACATAGGTTAAAGGGGGTCAGGCCCTCAAAGAAAACCTTTCTCGATTTCTTTAGTGAAAAAAAACAAGCTTCGTTCCCGACATTTCGCATTTTTTTGGGTGGATCCGTTTCTAACAAAAATTTACATCCTTTAGAGTTGTTTCCAAAGCTAGATCTAGGGTTTCAGAAATGTTGATACGGCTTAGATATATTTTGTCGATGTTTCAAGGCGAATCATGCACGAATCGTACTCGTTTTCGTTTCGGAAACGAGGAATGATGTTTCAGGCAAAAATATAGCTATTTTTGGTAACTTAAAAAAACACGTTGTTTTTCTAGGGATCCCAACTGGGAAAACCCTCCGCATGATGAGAGTTTTATTGATAGCAAAAACTAAGAAATTGTTCTCTTACAAAATACAATTGTTTCAATCTGAAAGACACGCTTGTCTTTCTTGCTTAATCTAAGCTTGGAGCTTGTGCAAAACTGTTGATCTTTGTTTCCCTCTACCAACCTATGAACAAGCTTCTCTTGCACACTCTTTCTCTCACAAGGTCACACACACAAACCTATGCAACCTGCTCACAAACCCATGAGCTTTATTATCTTGTTTCACCAACTCATGCTCACAAGATAATGAATAAATTGTGCCTTCGTTCCCCCTTTTAAAGCAATTCGAATGGCTAAAATTAGTGAATTTTCTAACTAAATAATGATTTTTTGATTGTTTGAGTTAGCATGAGTTAACTGCTTGTGCAACTCGTCTTATTTCAAGCCAGCCACTTGAAACTCAGTCACTTGTTTTTTCCTCAATTAACTCACACTTGAAAATCAAGAAACATTAGTTAAGTGCAACCTAACTTGTCCTAATTTTTAGGGACACTCCTAACTTTGAGGAACTCGAGCATGCACAAGAAGGAACTCGAATTTGACTGCTTGAATTAAGGCACAAATCAAGGAATCAATTTCTCGCTACTATTTTCAACAAGCCAATCTTGAAGATGAACTAGTCTTTGTTCCTAGAGATAAAAGAAATGCTAGTAAGTAAAGCATTTTTGAAATTGTCTTGTTTTAACCAAGAAGTCAAGATGTTGTCATTAAAACTGATGCGTTCTAACTTTCTATTCTTGCTTTTGTGGCCCAAGCAAGATATTACATTTAGGGGTTATCTTTTCCTAGCTATCCCAGGTGTTGACAAATAAATTAATTTCTCAAAATGATAGTAGCAATGATCTTTCAAAAAAGGTTGCCTTAGTTCTTCAAACTTCAACAGGATCAGATGGTTTGTTTTTTGGGTGGTCCTCTGTATGATGATACCGAGTACTATGTTAAGGCTTCCAAGAGAGAATATCATTTAAAAACACCTTGGGAGTATTCATTCTTTTACCAACAAGCTCAACTGGCATTAGCGTTGGTTGTGAGAGAGGCCATCCCCATGGAGTATTCCCAGGAGTATTCCTTGCAAACACTTCTGTTGTTGAATTGCAACCAATGTAAATGCAATGCCTCTATCAAAGGAAGCTTTGGAGACATATAGCGTTGAAACCACAAGAGACAAGGCCATCATGAATTAAGGCATGGAAGTATTTCGATCATAGGGCTTTTGATTGTTTTGGCGGCCCAGGGTCAAATACCTCTTTGTTTGAGAAAAGACTTGTCGGTGTGAATTGGCTCATTGACAGTAAGGGTTTTCCAGTTAGAGGCTTGGGTTTTGATGAGCCGTTGTTTATTCATAATTCAAGGAGTGGGACCATTTTCAAGGCATGTTGGGCGCATGATTTGAAGGAGTGAAGTAGTTTAAAAAGAATTTTCAATCATTGAATTGCTCTTCCAATATCAATCCACCTTTTGTGGGAGGCCTATTGTTTTCATTGCACATGTGACAAAGCCGCTTTTTTTTGTAATTTTTGTTATTTCATGCAATAATTGTTTATGTTTTAGAAGTTAGACTAGGTCAAAGGAACTCCATGGAAATTGCTATTTTATTGTAAAGGAAATTCCTTACCTCCTTTATATAAACAAAGGATTTCCTCATTTGTAATCATGGTTGGGTTGTGGGAGCATTCCTCTCCTTGGGGTTTAATGAAATATTTTTTGTTGTTATTGGGGTTTTGGGTTTATCATGTGATGTATGTTTCCACTTAGAAGGATTTGCTTTCTTGGTTTTATCTTCAGTACTTTAAAGGTTTTAAATTTGCAAGTGATTCAAGATCACTACAAGGCTTAGTGTGATCAATCCACTAAGGTTTGAGGGCTAATGAGTCATGTGATAGGAGAGATCAAGGTGCTAGACCTTATCTTGTCCTTTGTTGGTGTGAAGTACTCATTAGGCCTCTTTGTTGGGAAAATAATCGAGAGGGTTCCCTTAGTGAATGCTTGGTTTGTTTTATGCCATAGTTGATCCTTGGGTTGAGGATAATCCTATTGAGGAATTCTCGAGTGAGTTTTTGACTTTGTAGTCTACCTTGATTCGCTGAGAGAATACCCAACTTTAGATGCTAGTCTCTTTCCTCCCCACATCCCACTCTGTAATCCATTACTTTAGGTAACCAACCTAAGGAGTGTCATTCTTCATGGTACCCTCTTGTCATTAACATTCCCTTGAATCCATTTCTGTTGAATATTAGCACTGATCTTCACATCCCTCCATCCCCACTATTTCCTTTTTTTCTCTTAAAAGCCCAATTGAATCACCAGGGTTACATGTGATATCACCTTGCTCCTTATTGTTTATGCCCTAGTGAACTTTAGGGGATCCCCCCTCGAAGCTCGAGGAGAGCTGGCCTAAATAGGCAAAGGTAGGTCACTGAGGTGAGAATGGGTGACCTATCAAGGTTCCACTTGGATTGTATGGTATGAGTTGGAGCTTTCACCATTCTAACATACAATTTGAGTGGTAACAATACCATAGCACCAAAAAGCATCTCAAACCTATCAACCAAGGGATCACGTGAAAGTTGAAACCACCGACTCATGACCCCAAAGTTCCATCAACAAAAAGTATGCAACTATGAAGAAAGAACCATGTACCAAGACAGTGCTCTGCATAAGCCTCTTCTCATCCCATGCTACTAGTATCCAACCCTTGGGGGGCTATAACCATCACGAACCAAGAAAAGCATCATCTCCAAGCAAAACTTGAAGGTGTATATCCCCAACCCATCAAAACTCCATAGATATCATGTTGCAAATCATATCTTGTAATGAAGATGAGGGGATGGCATTGACAATTGACAAATTTCCCTATACTGAGGGACTTGTCACTGAAGAAAGGCCTCTTAATTAAAGTGGAGGCTTGAAAAACACTATGATTTGTACATGGTTTCCTACAATTTGAGTCAAAGATGAAGGCTTTATAGAATTTGAATTTCTTTGGGAACTATAACAAAAGTATGTCTAGGCAGGGCATGGGATATTGGTTACTATGCTTAGATCACAGATGGGACATCCCACTCATGAAATTAAAAATATTGCTCCAGTTGTTCTTTCTAATGAACTTAACCAGCCAGTTCAATAAGCGGGAGCATTTCTGCAGATTGAACTAGTATTCTTTTCAGAGACGACAACAAATGAAAACAAGAGCATCATCAATTCATTAACTAGTCTAGTTAGTTGTCTGAATCACATTTTCATATGTTGAATCAAAACTTTCAATGCAAGTATGAAGTGGAAGCTTGTTTTTAGTTAGCAATCTTACTTTTCCATAGCTTACAGGTTCATTAAATTTGACACATTTACCCCAGCAGTGGAAAGAGGGCTTCCAGTTACACGAGTTATCAGTCGCATGACTTTGCAAAAGATATTAGTGCATGCCATTGGACCAGAGATCATTGAAAACAGTAGCAATGTTGTGGACTTTAATGATGATGGCCAAAAGGTACTTTCACATGTTGGTCTCAGCATCTCTTCCTATTTTATCAACTTGGTGATTTCTGCATAATCTAGCCAGCAAAAGTCATTGCATGTGGTTCTGTTACATTTAGGGTTAGGATTTCAAAACTTCTGTTACATATATGATGTCCATGACCAAGTTTTATATGATTCTAAAATTACCAGATTGACTCTTGCTTTCTCGTCTACAATTACAACTTCTTTAATTACAATGTGATGCAGGTAACCATTATGCTTGAGGATGGTCGACAATGTGAGGGTGATATTTTGGTTGGTGCAGATGGAATATGGTCCAAGGTAATAGGAAGAATCTATTGCTTTGCTGCTAATTTTGCCATGTATAGGAATAACATCTAGAACATCTCATTGTATGTAAGATACAATTTCTTGCAATAACAAATTTGCCTGAACCAGGTGCGTGAAAAGCTATTTGGGCCAAAACGAGCTATCTACTCGCAATATACATGCTATTCTGGCATTGTAGACTTTGTGCCTCCAGAGATTAATACAGTGGCGTATGTTCTATGATTTATTGGTTTTGACATTATCAGAATTAATATGGTTTCTTTGAAAGTTTGATGACATAACAGAGTGATGATCTGGGTCTTCTCAGATAAATTGATAATGTATTTTTCTAGGACTGATGTGGAATAATTTCTAGTACCATTTGAGGATAACTTGGTCTAATTTGAGTAATCATACCTTATTGATGATGCATTGTAGGTATCGAGTATTTCTAGGTTACAAGCAGTACTTCGTTTCTTCTGATGTTGGGAGTGGAAAGACACAGTGGTATGCATTCCATTATGAACCTGCTGGGAGTGTTGATCCTCCCAATGGTAAGATAAAATTCATCTCCGTTCAATGGGATTTTTTTTGAAAGAGTGCTATTTTTGAGATTTTAACTTCTGCTGATTGCTTCAGTATGACTAGAATCTGATTACATGTAAAATGCGTCTGTTATTAAGATTATTGTCCACATACCAAAAAATGTGGAACCTGATAATTATTCTTGAACCTAACTTCCATAAGTGCTTTTCACACCACCATATATTTTGTGGAATCTGAACACATTTCATAATCTCTTTTTTTATAAAAGTAAATGTATGTCACTACAAGTTGCTGCTTTTTCTTATATGGATCAATATGCACGCATGCCAGCTTGCAAGTTTATAACCTGTGTAATGGTCTATTCCTGCAAGATTGCTAGTTTTTGTTCTTTTCTATATATTGGTTTACGCTAGCATTTTTAGTTTTGACATAAGATTTAGTAATATTTTACAGTTTCCCTGGAAATCCAAATGACTTTGATTGGGAATATATGGAAGGCTCACCAAGCTTTGATGGTGATCTATACTCAGCAGCCAATCATATAACATTTACTAAGCATGTCTCAAAGTTTGAAATGGTGCATGAGGATATTCTCATTAGATTGTTTATTTACTCTACGGGATATAATTATTATAAACGCAGGGATTGGCTCCATGATTCGTGTGAACCTAGAAGCATCTCCTCCTATTCTGAAATGATTAAGAGGTTTATGAAATATAATGGACCAAATTTTAATCTAATGAGGAAATCACCTGAGATATGGAGGTAGCCCACATAAAAGAACTTTACACCTCTATTGATGCTGAGGGAAGAAACGTTCAAGCCAAACAAGTTGAAGTAGAGCACCATGATGTTGAAGAATGTAACTAGTGTCGGTCTTCATAATTGTATTTGATGAAAAGAAAGATAAAATAATTTTTTTGTAAAAGAAAAATTATTCTGAAGAATTATTGAAGCACGGGTTTCATGCTCTTTTATTTATTTACTAGGTCAAAGCCTCCATTGAAGGCTTCTAGGTTTTGTCATGAGTCAATAGAGTCATTGTCATCTTTATTAGACCCTTCTTGGGCTTTTGTATCATGTAAAAGAATTATTTTTGAATCAAAAGAGTCATTTGTCACCTCCACACCAAGTCAGCCCTATCCTCATGAAGTTGGCTTGGATTAGGGCTATTCAACCCAACAAAAAGAGTATATAGAGAGGCAGCTCAACCTATTTGATGCACACACTCAACAGGTTCGATCTACAAGAGAAAGAGGTAGAAAAGAAGAACGAAGTTGCAGGAAAAGGAAGGAAGAAACTGGGGAGACCTAAATAGAGTTCTTGGGAATCTCTCTCTCACACGTGCGAAGTTTCTGGGCTGAAGTTGGAGCCAAAATTTCTGAACTTACTATAGGTTTGAAATTCTGAAGCCGGGGGCTCAAATTCTGAAGTTAGGGGCCAAAATTATGGATTGAAGTTGCATCTGAGAAGCTGACACTTGGAGACGTTGGTAGCGGTCTAACGGGTCTTGGATTGTCTCACCTTGATTTGAATCTACTAGTGGAAGAGTTGGACTGAGTTTTCCCCTTGGAGGGGTTTTACCTTGGCTAAGTGCCTACACCTTGTGTCTCTTGTTCTTGTGGTCTTCATATACATTTTATTTGGTAATTGCTTGATGAAAGATAAACTAATAAAGAAGTAAAAAAAGACAACATAAATCACAAGTAATTATAAAGAAATAGAAATCAAACCCTAAGCATCGATTTCTCAACATGGTATCAGAGCTAAGGTAAAAGAAGGGCTAGTTGAAGATCACTTTGTTGTGTGAAAATTTCTGAATCTACACATCAAAAATCCTACTGCAATCACTGGTTTATCATCTCCTACTTGTTTTTACATTTAACAAGTTATTTAATTAATTAAATAGTGATGAAAACACTATTGCAGACTACACATACATACAGGTCATGAACTTAAATGAAATGAGACAAATACAAAAGGGACATTATTATTTTTGGACAATCGTCCCGGGAAAACCCAATGCAGGAACACCAGTGCAACATATATAGGGTTTGTCTTATTAAGCAGATTTCTAAATACAACTAGGGTGCCAAATTTGGCTCACCCAACAGAGAATAAACCCGACTCGCACCTGGATGAACAAACCCCACAAGTGACTGCGTTGTTCTCAGTGTTGGGTAGCGATGGCTGCTCCAAGCTTTGCGCTGGAACTGCGTCACCTCCTCTAGGAGTTGCGTCACTGCTACACTGCATCAGAGCTCTCCCTCTGCATCACTGTGACACTGCGTTAGAGCTCTCCCTCTGCGTCACTGTGTCAGAGCTCTTCCTCTGCGTCACTACGACACTGTGACAAAGCTCTCCCTCTGCGTCACTACGACACTGCGACACTGCGTCAAAGCTGTTCCTCTGCATCACTGCGTCAGAGCTCTCCCTTTGTGTCACTACGCCAGAGCTCTCCCTCTGTGTCACTGCGCTAGAGCTCTCCTGGTGCTTTCTACCTCTCTGCTGTGTATTCTCGGCCTTGGACTGAAGTCCCTCTGGGGAACTACCCCCTCTCTGCAACAAATCACTTGTTCGATTTTCTCGGCATACCTCGCCCCAGAAAAATCGAACTCTTTGATCTCTCATGTGTATCTCCAACTGACCATCAAGCCCCCTCTTATACTTTTCTTGTTGATGAAACAACAACCGAGATTAAGTCCCTAATCAATGGCTAAGATTAAATCAGACTTGATCCTCGTCACTTAGAAGTTTCTCACCCATATTCTTATTAATACCCATTAATATTTTTATTTTCCTAAGTTTAGACTTAGGAACCCATTAAAAATATTAATTATTTTAATAACTCCTCATCATGGTGGAATTTCTCCAAACGATTTTTCGGTTTTGGAGATCTCATGTATTCTAGCCCCTCCACAAAATTTCGGAGCTAGAGCGCATCCGATGCTACCCAAAATCAACATTCCCTCTTAGCGAGGAATGTGCTCTAGTAACGCTTCTCAACATAAGTACTACATTGATCCACTGCATCGGTCCTTTGTGCTGATGATGCTTGGCCTGATGCCCTTCATCCACTGCACAGTTGCTTCTTGTACTGCTACCCATGACTCTGCGACTAACACTGCTACATCTGTACTATAGCTCCCTCTCAAAATGCTGCCTCATGCTACCCATAGCACTGCCACTACTAACTACTAAACTGCAACTCAGTGGCTGAGAAGTAAGCAACTGAAACTTCACCCAAAAACTGACATGCTAGTCAGTCTGGATGCCTCGTGGTGCTGAAGCTACCTCTGTTGCTAATATGTGTTGACCCTCTGCTGCTATTGCGCTGCTGTAAACTGCTTTGTGCCTCTCACACTGCTACAACATCCACTGCACTGCCTCAAACTTTGGCACTCTAGCTCTACCACTGTCGCTCCATCACACCTCGCTCCAACTGACACCCATCATTTTGCTACTGTCGTCAAGGGCTCTCGTAGCCATATGTGGTCCGAAAGTTTGGGCACCTCAAGGATCTGACCCTTGTTTATGTAGTCCTCTCGACTACAACTCCATGTCGCCCCACCTCTTCTCCAGAGGCGCATGAGCACTCGTGGCACAATCGTCATCCTTGCCTTCCCTGTCAGCTTTCGCTGGAGCAGCCTTCGAGTTAGAAGCCTCCAACCTGCCCTTCTTCCGGGGGTCCTTGTTGTCTCAATGATGCGAGAGCTACATCCTCCTCCTCCTCCTTCTTGACCTGGGCTCCTCTATCGCTACTTCCTGCCTTGGTCAACTGTTGATTTTGGGTAGCATCGGATGTGCTCTAGCCATGAAAATTGGTGGAGAGGCTAAAGCGCATGAGATCTCCAAGACCCAACAATGGTTTGAACAGATTGTACCCGGTTTGGGAGATATTAAAATAATTAATATTTCTAATGGAGTTGCTAAGTCTAAACTTAGGAAAAATAAAATATTAATGGGTATTAATATAAAACTAGGTTAGAAGGTTCCAAAAGTCATGGATCAAGCCAAATCTAATATTAGTCGTTGATTAGAGATGTAATCTCGGTCATTGAAGGACCAACAAGAAAAGTATAAGAGGAGGTTGAGGGTCAGTTGTTGAATACACCAGAATGATCAGTGATTTGATTTAATAGAGTGAGGTTTGCTAAGTAATGTCGAATCAGTGATTAGCAGCGGGGGGCAGTGAGTACTGCACAAAGACGCAGAGATAGTGCCAGGAGACCAACGCAGAGGTAGAGAGGTAGACGCAAAAGCTAGAGCAGGCCACGCAGAGCCCAACAGAGATAGCGCAGAGGCCAGAAGGCCTGCATCATCCATGCAGAGGGCAGTAGGAGTGACGCAGAGGGTCCCAGAGGCTGCACAGGCCTCAGAGGGCTAACACAGAGGGGTTTGAGGCTGACACAAAAGCTAGGAGGGTTGACGCAGTGCTTCGGTCTTGCTGGAGAGGGTTTTGTGGGGCAGGTTTTCTGAATACCTGCTTCCGAATAGAGAGGTATTACTGCCAGTTGTTTTTCTCTATCGAGTGAGCCAGTTTGGCACCCAGTTGTACTCAAGGATATACTGCATAATAATAAACCCTCAGAATTGCTGCATTGGTTTTCCCGCATTGGGTTTTTCTAGGGACGAGTTGTCCAAAGATAATGGTGTCACTTGTGTGTTTGTTTTCTTTCAACTGTTGATTTGTAGATGGTTGAGACTGTATTGTGTTTATTTCGTTATTTATATGTTTTAAATAACTTGTTCATAATTAACAAGTAGAAGAAATAAACCAGAAGAATACAGATTAAATTTCTAACGGATAGACTTAGAAATTTCAACATGGTATCGGAGGGTGGTTGTAGATCATAGGAGAGCTGAAGGTATCAACTGGAGCAGAGCATTTGCAGCAAAAACAACTGTCTCAAGTGACAGAAGTTGTTCCTTGCAGAAAGCAACAGAAAAAGGTTGACGCAGAGGGACTGAGTCATCAGTTTGGGCGAGAGAGAAGCCAACATAGAGGCTGAGGAGGGCAGAAAAAGGCTCATGCAAAGTCACGCAGAGGCCAGGAGGGTTGACGCAGTTGGTTGAGGGAGCATTTTTGCCAGCGCCAAGATTGTGCAAAGCCTAGAGGCTTAGTCCTTCAGTTGTTGGGACATAGGAAGCTATGGGAAGTTTGCGGGTGTGAAGCTAGTGGGGTACTGTGGGCATAACAATACCTAACAGGGCAAAACCAAGGTAGAGGGAGTCGCTACCGAGGCGGATTTCTAGCCAAGGAATCCAGATTAGTGTTGCAGGTGCACAGAAGATCGGATAAGTACGACTTGACGATTGGCAAGAGGATTTCCAGAAGGTACATCGTGACTCAGTGGGAGTCTAGCAGAGAACTTCCAAGTGAGAAGTAGAGAGGCTTAGCAGGAGTCGAAGAGAGATCTTTCGGAGGGAAGTAGAGAGACTCGGAGGAGTCGACAAGAAAGAATGGGCTAAGTGATCAGGACAGGCTGGATGTGGCATCCAACTTTGTGGTCTGGAAGGCCAGGATCCTATCCATCCTAGATAGACATCGCATCAAGGCCTTCGCCTTGAGAACAATGGTGATCCCAGTTGATTCGATTGATAATGAGAAGTACGAGGAGGCAATGGCCAAGGCGAAATGCATCATCCTTGATGGGGTCAAGGATCATGTGGTCCAACATATTTTCGAGAAGGAGACGACAAAGGAAATTTGGGAGGCCTTGAAGAAGTTGTACTAGCATACTTCCGTGCAGAGGAAGATGTTAATTGAGAATCAGTTGCGGTCATAATAGATGCAGAAGGGGGAGTAGATAGATCACTTCCTTGGTCGGTTGAAAGAGATCCGGGACCAACTGACTTCCATAGGGGCCACGCCGGATGAGGAGATGTTGGTGAGGACCGCTCTAAACGCAGTCTCCGAGGAGTGGGAGACATTTGTCCAGAGCATTTTGGGTAGGGTAGATCTTCCAAATTAGGAAGAATTGTGGGCGACTCTTCGTCAAGAAGAGATCAGAGGGCTAAGCAAGACAACAAGTAGCAACAAAGGTATTAAAATTGGCAACCAGGGCCAAATTCCATGTGGGTCATCTTATTTATGGCAACTGATATTTTTCTTGGACTCCTCTTGTTGAGAGGTGTAGGATTGATCTAACGATCATCCAATTCCGACATGTATTTATGGAGATATGAATTTATTTGTATATACTTGACAATTTGTCAAGGTCGGCCAGCAACAAAATGTGTGGCACACATCCTCAACGATTCATATAAATAGAAGGCATCTTGTGGCATTATTCACTCATCTCTCATCTCACATTCTTTTCTCTCCTTATTTGATTGGGTACACATCTACGAGTAGCATCTCTCTCACACGTGTGGAAGGATGAAGTGATTTCTCGCTAGGGATGTGTTGACCGAGTTTGACCAGGGCTGCAGAAAGACACTTTGACCAATGTTGACCAGCGTGGACTACTCTTGGATTGTGGATTTGGTGTGGTTGCTTCTCCTTGGTAGGCCGCAAATTTTGGCACATAAACCGAGGTGATCTGACCTCAGGTTTGATTAGCGTTGACTGCCCTAATTGCTGGCTACAAGTTGACTTCTGTTGACCTTCGTTTGACTGAGTTTTTGGACTGTTTTAGACTACCTCTTCTCGCTGTTGGAGGCCAAGTTGACTGGGATATTGACCAAACTGATTGGAGGTCAATTCTGACTTGTTTGACCAGCTTTGACTTTGTTGGTTAGGGTTTTGCTGTTGCTGTAATAAAATTACAAAATTGCATATTTGTACTATCTCTTTCTCTCTGCTGAATTATTGAAGATTATAGAAGAATTGATCAAAGGGTTTCCCCACATTGGGGTTTGTCCCTGGCTAGCCGCCACATCTGGTGTCTCTTGCCTTGGCTTGTCTTCTGTCAATTTATTTATGTTCTATCATCATTTTACTTTATGTCAATGTGATTGCTAAACAATGAAATTGACATTAGGTTAATAAGAAGAAATTGAAGTAAATTGCACTAAGCATAGAACATACCATAACTTAACATGGTATCAGAGGTGAGGTGAAGACAAAGCCCACGCAAGAGCAAGAGCAAGAGCAATCACTGAAGATTGTTGGAAAAAGTCTTAAGACTTCATGGGTTCCTCTTCACACTTCCCCGCCGAAGACAAGCTCCGTGAGAAGTCTGACTATCACGGATGGAAGATGTCTCTCGATCTGACATTGGAAGAGTAGGAAGTGTTGGACTATGTGAGAGGAAGAATTACTGGGCCTCCATCAAATACACCGGTTGCTGCAAGGAACAAGTGGACAAAGAGCGAAGTCAAAACAAAGAAGATCATCCGGGACTCTATTAATAAGCGCCTGGTGGCCTATATTTCCGAGTTGAACACCTCCAAGGAGGTCTACGATAGACTGGTAAGCTTGTTTAAAGTTAGTAATGCAAATCAAGTTTTGTTCCTCAAAAATAAGCTGAAGGAAATTAAGAAGGGCAAACATGAGAATATGCAATCCTACTTCTTAAGGATCACCGAGATCAAGAATGATCTTCTATCAATTGGGGAAGTCATTCCTGACGAGGAATTGACTATCACAACTCTTGGAGGGCTCCCATCCGAATGATATGTATTTAGAACCACTCTTCTCAACAATAATGTAATTCTGGGATTTGAGGAATTGATGGCAAGATGCATTCAAGAAGAGACTAGGATGGAAGAGTAGGAAATGCTCGCATTTAAAGGCAACCCCACTGCTCTATCCTCTCATGCTAAAACGAGAAATAATTACGGGTCCAAATCAAAAAGAAGGGCCGAATTGAAAGGTGGAAGGAAGGGAAGATGTTTCGTTTGCAACAAATTCAACCACTATGCGAGGGAGTGTCCAAATAGAAAAGGCACATCTCATGACGATGATCAAAATCACTTATGAGGCAATTCCAACCACAATCAAAGGAATGACAAGTTCAATGGCAGAGGAAAGAGGAATGACGGAAATCAAGGAAGTGGTCAACCCTCCAAGAAGGCAAGAAACTCCAGGTATGAATCTAATGTTGTTAACAATAAGCAAGATGAATATTATCTGATATCGGCCCTCTCTACTGCTTCTCCTCCAGTCTCGTTGGGCAATTGGCTTATTAATAGTGGTGCCTCAAGGCACTTCACTGGTTATAAGGAAGCTCTCTCTAATCTGATAGAGAAGGAGCGTCGAGATTATTCTTGGAGACAACTCCACCTATCCCGTGAAGGGTGTAGGAAATGTTACTCTTCAATTAAATCAGGGTAACACAATTCATTTGCAAGAAGTCGTATATGTACCTGACCTCAAGAAGAACCAGGTGTCCATTTCGGCAATGGAAGACAAAGGCTACAAGGTGGCCTTCATCGATGGCAAGGTATGTGTATGGAAAAAGAATTTTAAAGATGCTTTCACTCTTGGGTTTCGATTTGACTCTCTATATCAAGTTGGAGGAAGTCCGTTGGGAGTCATGTCTTGCAATACAACTCTTTAGTCTGAACCTATGTTGCAGGAAACATGGGGCAGGAAAACGAGTACGAAACGTTGAAACGCATTTCGTACCGCCCTGAAACGCGTTTCAGGCCGTACTGCCGCGTTTCATGAAACTGAAACGTGGCCAGTGCGCCATGAAACGCGTTTCATGGCCGTATGACCCACGTTTCAGCATTTACTTGTATTTTATTTATTTATTTATTTGTTTTCTAATCTATTCTTACGTTAGCCTCTTGACTTCTAGTCGCTTTTAGATGCTTGTCTAAAGTTATAAAAGTGAACTTTTGCCCTAGTGTTGATATGCAGTTCATGGTAATGTGATATTCACCTTTATTTTTCATTTTCGTTCTTTTACTTAAATTTTTAACATTACCATGAAATGACTCAGGATGTTTGAGAGTGGTTTCGCCTTCATTGGATTTCATATGGAGAAAGTAGAATTTTAGATCTCACTCAAAATCCAGAAGACTTATCTGTTTTTCAGGATTTCAGGATTGAGGGGATTGCATTGTTTCCATTGGATTTTATCATGTACTAGGGTATGGAACTTGTATTTAATCAAGAGAACCAAGCCCTCTATGCAGGGGAGACTCCTAATAATCAAGAGAATGTAGGGTTCTAGGGTATGAAACTTGTATTTAATCAAGAGCACTAAGGTCGTTCGACTATGTAGGAGGAGACACCCAATCAAGCATGAGACAAGAAATTAGAAATTTCTCGTGGTTGATTTTGGATATTTCTATTTTCATTATGTGATTATTCATGAGTAAATGTGATGTAAATTTAGATACTTATAGTTTATGCAATTGACAATTGACAATTTTATCATAATGTAATAAATTAGAATGTATCATATATGCTTTATGATTGCACATATTTCTTAAATGTCCTAATATATATATATATTCGCGTTTCCCCGTTTCCAAAATTTGGGGAGGTCATGTTTTGTATCGCTTCCTGTTTCGGAAACTCGTACCCATTTCCCCGTTTCGTGCAACCTTGGTCTGAACTATGGCACCAGAGGTTTTCCCACCTTCACTATAAGGCTCTACCTGATGTGAGACAAATGGTGACTGGGATGCTCGAATTTAAAGTGGAGTAAGAAGTTGTATGTTCAGGGTGTGCCAAGGGAATGCTCAAAAGGTGACCATTCCCCTCAAGCCATAGAAAGACCTCTGACATCTTGCAGTTGGTTCACTCCGACATATCTGGTATGATGCCTATGAACTCTTTAGGAGGATATTTATATTATCTCACTTTTACAGATGACTATTCTCGCAAGATGTGGATATACTTCTTGAAAAAGAAGGATGAAGTGTTCTCCTGTTTCTGTCACTTCAAAGCCTTGATCGAAAATCAAACCGAGAAAAAGATCAAGATCTTAAGGGCTGATAATGGGACTGAGTATGGATCCCATGAGTTCCATGACTTTTGCAAAGAGGTTGGCATTAAGAGGGAGACCACTACACCATACACCCCTGGGCAGAATGGTGTGGCGGAAAGGAAGAACCGTACGATTCTGGAAGCTGTTCATTCCGTGCTCCATGATCAAAGACTTCCGAAGTTTCTATGGGATGAAGTTGCAAATACCGCCGTATATGTTCAAAACCGATGCCCTCATCAAGCATTGGATTCCAAGACTACCGAAGAGATGTTCATTGGTAAGAAACATGATGTCTCTCATTTCTCATTTTAGAATTTTTGGAAGTCTCGTATATTTTCATGTGTTGAAAGAGAAAAGGAATAAATTGGGTGCATTTGGAAAGAAGGGAATCTTTGTGGGCTATAGCGAAAATTCTAAGGGCTATAGAATCTATGTGGTTGGTCAAAGGGAAGTCGAGATTAGTCATGATGTCACCTTTGACGAAGACATGGCTCTTAGCAAGGTTGACAATCTTCCTATTTTAAGGAAAACTAAAGAAGCTGACACCAAGAAGTCGGATGAGAAGGAAGATGAGATGATGCTTAAAGTGGAAGAACCTATGGATCCTATTGATCCCCCTTTGCAAGAGCCTTCTGGGAAGAGGCCCTCATGGGTTAGGGGGACACTTGATGATGCCAAAGGACACATTGCACCCAGACGGACTTTCCGTGAAAGTAAGAAGCCAACTTATCAAGGATATGTGACCATTATGAGCACGATCATTCAAAATGAGCCTTCATCATTCGTAGAGCCGTGAAACATCAAGTATGGAAGGATGCTATGACTGAGGAATATGAGTCCATGATGAAGAACGATGTCTGGGATGTGGTCCCCAGACCCCAGGACAAAACAATTGTCACCTCGGAATGGATTTACAAAATAAAGCATGGAGCTGATTGACGTGCTGAAAAGTATAAGGCTCGTTTTGTCGCTCGTGGCTTCTCTCAAAAGGAAGGTATAGATTATGACAAGATATTTTCACTTGTTGGTTGATACACCACCATCCGCTCGATCATAGCCCTTGCTGCTTCGCAAGGATGGAACCTACATCAGATGGATGTCAAAACTGCGTTCTTGCATGGTTCGATCAAAGAGGAAGTCTATGTGGAACAACCCCAGGGATTTGAGATTCATGATCGGGAATCTCACATGCACAGGTTGAAGAAAGCCCTCTATGGGCTGAAGCAAGCACCTCGAGCTTGGTAAGAGAGGATCGATAGCTACTTGATGATGTTGGGATTCACTAAGAGTGAAGCCGATTTGAACCTTTACCTCAAGGTTGAAGATGATAAGCCTCTCATACTGGTGCTGTATGTTGACGACCTCTTTTTAACAGGTGCAGACCCTCTTATTCATAAATGTAAGAGGGAGTTGGCTTTCGAGTTTGAGATGAAGGACCTAGGACTGCTGCACTATTTCTTAGGGTTGGAAGTTTGGTAGAAGCCAGGGAAGATTTTTCTATCTCAACGAAAATATGTGGTGAAGATATTGGAGAGATTCGGTATGGTGAACTACAAGCCTGTGACTATCCCGATGGAGCTTGACTTCAAGAAGTTAAGTGGTAGTGCTGTCGGACCTGCTTTGGGAAATGCTACCGAGTATCGTCAACTCATAGGAGCATTGATGTTCTTGGTGAACTCTCGTCCGAATATATGTTTTGCAGTCAACACATTGAGTCAACACATGGCTGAGCCTCACCACTCACATTGGATTGGTGCCAAGAACCTTTTGAGATATCTTCGAGGCACAAACACTCATGGGTTGAGATACACTGCTGGAGATGTGAGGCTGCATGGATATACTGATGCTGATTGGGTAGGCAGTGTGATGGACCAAAAGAGCACTTCCAAGTGCTGTTTCTCTTTGGGATCTGCCTCGATATCCTGGATGAGCAGGAAACAGAAGTCGGTGGCTTTGAGCACCGCTGAGGCAGAGTACATTGTTGCGAGTATGGCCTCCTGTGAGGCTATTTGGTTGAGGAAGCTCTTCAGTGAGCTGTTTGGATATACATTGGATACTACCGTGATCCTTTGTGACAACCAGAGTGGGATTCGATTATCAGAGAATCTCGTATTTCATGATTGCTCCAAACATATCGATATCAAGTACCACTTTATCTGGGATATGGTATAGCGAGGAGCAATAAGGCTCCATCATATCGGTAAGATGAGCATGTTGCCGACATTCTAACAAAGCCCCTGGGAAAGGTCAAATTCTTGACTTTTCGAGAATGACTTGGAGTCGTTGAGAGACACTCTTATGATGGTCTTGTATGATGCATGCATTGAGCTCTGGGAGCTCCGAGGGGCTTGGGGTACTTCTTGGAGTGACAAGCGACCATAAGGCAATTCACCCTCCCCTAGTGGTGCATTGTGTACAGGGTGAATGGCTCAGGCCTCAGCCTTCCCTTGTGATACCCTGTGGCGACTTATGGACAGAATGAGTGGTTCTCCTATCGAGGCATCCTACCCATGCAGTCTGGGACTCATGGGAAGTACCTCTCATTCGGCCAATGAGTAGTGAAATGGGGTTAGGGACCATAGTAGTACCGAATCACCGATGGATGCATCGTGTATCTACCATACTCCCTATGCTAGGATGACCGACATTGATCTGGGATCAATTGGAACCGACTTCGGGTCAGTAAGAGTGATATAGCTCACTCTCTTTTGGCACTGATCTGGGCTCAGTAAGAGTGGTATGAGTCATGACACACTCTCTGGAACTGACTTCGGGTCAGTAAGAGCGCTATTGAGCACTCTCTTTTATCTGGGACTGACTTCGAGTTAGTAGAGGATGGTCTGATACATCCTCGATCATTCTTCTTCTTCATAGTTCAGTAGAGCCGGGCAGTGCAGGGCAGTGCATTTGATGGCAGAGATAGTATCGACGGTCAGATGGATTAGTAGATGGAGTTCTCCCTAGTTGGGAGGGAGTGTTAAAATTGGCAACTAGGGCGAAACTCCATGTGGGTCATCTTATTTATGGCAGCTAATATTTTTCTTGGATTCCTCTCATTGAGAGGTGCAGGATTGATTTAACAATCATACGATTCTGACATGTATTTATGGAGATATGAATTTATTTGTATATACTTGACAATTTGTCAAGGTCGGCCAACAACAAAATGTGTGGCGCACATCCTCAACTATTCATATAAATAGAAGACACCTTGTGGGACTCATCTCTCATCTCACATTCTTCTCTCTCCTTATTTGATTGCATACACATCTAGGAGTAGCATCTCTCTCACACGTGTGGAAGGACGAAGTGATTTATGGCTAGGGTTGCATTGACCGAGTTTGACCAAGGCTGCAGAAAGACACTTTGACCAGTGTTGACCAGCGTGGACTCCTCTTGGACTGTGAATTTGGTGTGGCTGCTCCTCCTTGGCAGGCCGCAGATTTTGGCACACAAAGCGAGCTGATCTGACCTCAGGTTTGACTAGTGTTGACTGCCCTAATTGCTTGCTGCAAGTTGACTTCTGTTGACCTTCATTTGATTGGGTTTTCGGACTATTCTGGACAACCTCTTCTTGCTGTTGGAGGTCGAGTTGACTGGGATATTGACCAAGCTGATTGGAGGTCAATTCTGACTTGTTTGACCAGCTTTGACTTTGCTGGTTAGGGTTTTGCTACTGCTGTAATAAAATTACAAAATTGTATATTTGTACTATCTCTCTCTCTCTCTCTGCTGAATTATTGAAGATTATAGAAGAATTGATCAAAGGGTTTCCCCACATTGGGGTTTGTCCCTGGCTAGACGCCACATCTAGTGTCTCTTGTCTTGGCTTGTCTTCTACCGATTTATTTATGTTCTATCATCATTTTACTTTATGTTAATGTGATTGCTAAACAATGAAACTAACATTGGGCTAATAAGAAGAAATTGAAGTAAATTGCATTAAGCATAGAACATACCATAACTTAACAAAAGGAGCCAGGATCAAGAAGGAAGAGGATGCAGCTCCAACATCTGCGGCAAAGCAGGAGAAGAGGAAGAAAAAGGACCTCTCCAAGGTCAAGTGCTTCAACTGTGGCGAACTGGGTCATTATGCGAACCAGTGTCCGAAGAAGAAGAGTAAGGGAGAGGCGTCTGACTCTAAGGCAACGCCAACGAAGGCAGAAAAGGAGGTAGAGGAGGACGATGATTGTGCCATGTGTGCTCATGTACATCAATAGTTGGGCGGATTAGTTACTTACTTCTCGGTTACTGAGTTGCAGTGCAGTAGCACGATGCAACATGTTGAGAGGGGGTTGTAGTGTAGATGCACTGTTGGGAGAAAGGACCAGCAGGAGCACAAATGTAGAGGGAGCTGCCGTACAGATGCATCAATGGCAGTGGCAATAGTACAAGATGCAGTAGTGCAGGGGATGTTAGGCCGAGAGTCCTAGCATCAGCACAGGTATTGGTGCCATATAATCATAGTGATGCTCAGTGAGGAGTATTACTAGAGCACAGTCCTCACTAAGAGGGAGTGTTGAGTTGGGGTAGCATCGGATGTGTTGTAGCCATGAAAATTGGTGGAGAGACTAAAGCACATGAAATCTTTGAGACCCAGAAATGGTTTTGACAGATTGTACCCGGTTTGGGAGATATTTAAATAATTAATATTTTTAATGGATTTCCTAAGTCTAAACTTAGGAAAAATAAAATATTAATGGGTATTAATATAAAACTTGGTTAGAAGGTTCCAAAAGTCATGGATCAAGCCAAAGCTAATCTTAGCCGTTGATTAGAGATGTAATCTCGGTCATTGAAGGACCAACAGGAAAAGTATAAGATAAGCTTGAGGGTCAGTTGGAGAATACACCAGAGTGATCAGTCATTCGATTTACTAGAGCGGGGTTTGCTAAGTAAAGTCGAATCAATGATCAGCGGTGAGGGGCAGTGAGTATTGGACAGAGAGGCAGAGATAGTGCCGAGAGACCAACGTAGAGGCAGAGAGGCAGCTGCAGAAGCCAGAGCAGGCCACACAAATCCCAACAGAGACAATGTAGAGGCTTCCACGCAGAGGGTAGTAGGAGTGACGCAGAGGGTCCCAGAGGCTTTGCAGTATCTCAGAGGGCTAATGCGGAGGGTTTTGAGGCTGACGCAGAAGCCAGGAGGGCTGACGCAGTGCTTCAATGTTGCTGGAGAGGCTTTCGTTGGGTAGGTTTTTTGAATACCTACTTCTGAATAAAGAGGTATTACTGCCGGTTGTTTTTCTCGGTTGGGTGAGCTAGTTTGGCACCCAATTGTACTCAAGGATATACTGCATAATAATAAACCCTCAGAATTGCTGCACCGGTTTTCCTGCATTACGTTTTTACGGGGACAAGTTGTCCAAAAATAATGGTGTCACTTGTGTGTTTGTTTTCTTTCAACTATTGAGTTGTAGATGGTTGAGACTATATTGTGTTTATTTCGTTATTTATATGTTTTAAATAACTTGCTCATAATTAACAAGTAGAAGAAATAAACCAGAAGAATATAGATTAAATTTCTAACGGATAGACTTATAAATTTCAACATCGACCTCCTGACCTCTTCTTGTCGAAGAGCTGCCCACATCTCCTCCCAATTGGGGAGAGTCGCTCTACCCAAGATACTTTGGACAAATGTCTCCTAGTCCTTGGTGACTGCATTCAGGGCAGTCCAGACCATGAACTCAAGATCTGATGTAGACCTCACTGAAGTCAACTAATCGTGAATTCCTTGCAAATTGAGGAGGAAGGGATCAATCTCTTCTCTCTTCTGCATCTGATATTGTCTCAACTGATTTTCTAATAGCATCTTCTGTTGGACGGAAGTGCCTTGGTACAAGGTGGTCAGCGCCTCCCACATCTCCCTTGATGTTTCCTTCTCAGCAATGTGTGGTACTACATGATCTTTGACCCCGTTTAGGATCATGCACTTGGTGTTCGCATGGGCCTCCTTGTACTTCTTTAACGGTTCAGCGTCGACCGAAACAATGACTACTTTCAAGGCATAGTCCTTGATGCAATGTTTGTCAAGGATTGCTAGGATCCCGACCTTCTAGATGACAAAATTTGAAGCTCCATCCAATCTATCCTAATCCCTCAGTCCATTGACTGCCATCCCTGCTTAAAAAATATAGGACTCGTTTTCTTCTCCCTCTCCTGCTGCTAATCCAGCAAAACTCAGATCTGGATTTCTTTGGCGCTAGAAATCCTCTGAGGAACAAGCTCCTCTAGACTCCCTCTAAGTCCTGATTTCCTTCACGGAAATCCTCCCACCAAATGTCGAATCACTCCTCTCCAATCCTCCTTTGCTGCTGCAATCCAGATCTAGATTTCTGTGGCGAGAAATTTGTCAGGTCACTACTTTGGCGAGAAATTTGTCAGGGCAGTGACTCCTCCTACCTCGGCTTTGTTTCCACAGACACTGTTCTGCACCAATTGCAACAACGTCCCACCAGCTTCTCAGATTGAATCTGCTCTGCTACTCCAGCCTCGACAACTCACTGTTTCGAGCCTCTCAAGCTCTGCGTTGGCCCAAAGATCTAACGCAGTCATTGTGTGAGCTCCTCTCGGGTTCTGCGTCACCCTCTACAGGCTCGAAATGCTGATGCAGGCACTGCGTCACTCCTTTAGCTGCTCCTCTGCCTCTGAAACGATGCTGTTACTCGGGGCAGCTGCTTCTCTCCAACAATTTCTCTGGATCTCCCGACTCATGTCTTCAGTCTCCTATGATCTGCAATCCTCGGATACCATGTGAAAATTTCTGAATCTACACATTAGAAATCCTACTGCAATCACTGGTTTACCATCTCCTACTTGTTTTTACATTCATCAAGTTATTTAACTATTTAAATAGCGATGAAAACACTATTGCAGACTACACATATATACAGATCATGATTTGAAATGAAATGAGAGAAATACAGAAGGGACACCGTTATTTTTGGACAATCGTCCCCGGAAAAACCAAATGCGGGAAAACAATGCAACATATAGAGGGTTTGTATTATTAAGTAGATTTCTGAATACAACTAGGGTGCCAAATTTGGCTCACCCGACAGAGAATAAACCCAGCTAGCACCTAGATGAGCAAACCCTACAGGTGACTGCATTGTTCCTAGTGTTGGGCAACGATGGCTGCTCCAAGCTTTGCGCTGGAACTGCGTCACCTCCTCTAGGAGCTGCGTCATTGCGTCACTACTACACTGCGTCACTGTGCCACTGCATCAGAGCTCTCTGTCTGCGTGATTGTGGCAGAGCTCTCCCTTTGCGTCACTGTGTTAGAGCTCTCCCTCTGCATCACTACGGCACTGCGTTAGAGATCTCCCTCTACGTCACTGCGACATTGCGTTAGAGCTCTCCCTCTCTGTCACTGCGTCAGATCTCTCCTGGTGCTTCTCTGCCTTTCTGCTATGTCTTCTCGGCCTTGGATTGAAGTCCCTCTGCCTAACTGCCCCTCTCATTGCAACAGATGACTTGTTCGATCTTCTCAGCAAACCTTGCCCCAGAAAAATCGAATTCTTTTATCTCTCAAGTGTATCTCCAACCGACCCTCAAGCCTCCTCTTATACTTTTCCTGTTAATGAATCAAAGGCCGAGATTAAGTCCCTAATCAATGAGTACGATTAAAACAGACTTGATCCTCGTCACTTAGAAGTTTCTCACCCATATTCTTATTAATACCCATTAATATTTTTATTTTCCTAAGTTTAGACTTAGGAACCTGTTAAAAATATTAATTATTTTAATAACTCCTCATCTGGGTGGAATTTCTCCAAACAATTTATGGGTTCTGGAGATCCCATGTACTCTCGCCACTCCACAAAATTTCGGAGCTAGAGCACATCTGGTGCTACCCAAAATCAACACTCCCTTTTAGCGAGGAATGTGCTCTAGTAACACTTCTCAACAAAAGTACTACACTAATCCACTGCATTGGTCCTCTGTGCTGCTAATGTTTGGCCTGCTGCCTTTCATCCACTGCACGACTGCTTCTTGTATTGCTGCCCATGACTTTGCCATTGACATTGCTACATTTGTACTACAACTCCCTCTCAAAATGCTGCATGACGCCGCCCATAGCATTGCCACCGCTAACTGCTAAACTGCAACTCAGTTGCTGAGAAGTAAGACACTGAAACTTCACCCAAAAACTGACATGCTAGTCAGTCTGGATGCCTCGTGATGTTGACGCTACCTCTGCTGCTAATCTGTGTTGATCCTCTGCTGCCACTGTGCTGCTGCACACTGCTACAACATCCACTGCGCTGCCTTAGACTTTGGCACTCTAGCTCTACCACTGTCGCTCCATCACACCTCGCTCCAACCAACACCGTCATTTTGCTACTGTCGTTAAGGGCTCCTGTAGCTGTATGTGATACAAGAGTTTGGGCACCTCAAGGATCCTGCCCTTGTTCATGTAGTCCTCTCGACTATAACTCCATGCCTCCCCACCTCTTCTCCGGAGGTGCATGAGCACTCATGGCACAATCGTCATCCTCACCTTTGCTGTTAGCTTTCAATGGGGCAACCTTCGAGTTAGAAGCCTCCTCCTTGCCCTTCTTCCGGGGTCACTGATCATCCAGGATCATCCTCTTGACCTTTGCCATCTCAACTCGGTATTTCTGCAGCGGATCTGGATCTGCAGGGATAGCCATGACATTTCGATGTATGTCTTGAGGGCATGCTCATCTAGAAGGAATGACATCCTTGCCTTCCAGATGACATAATTGGATGCTTCGTTCAACCAATCTTGATCTCTCAAGCCACTGTTTGCCAATTCTGCCAAAAATAGAAAGTCGAATGAACTCCTCTCTCCTATGTGTTGTTGCTAGGATAGCCTACGCACTCCCTATTGGAGCTGGTAAAATTGCTGCCCCTTGGTTTTGCTCAGCTCTAGGGAGTTCGAATTCCTTGGCTAGGAATTCTCTGAGGAAGAAATTCCCTTAGCCTTGCTTCTCCTCTTTCTTCTGACAATCTTCTTCCCAAAAACTACTTGCAAAAAGATCTGCGTGCCACCAGCTTCTCCTCACACTGAGGCTTCAGTGCCGCTCCCTTTGCCTCGACAAAAATTCGTTCTAGAAGCCCTTATCTCCGTTGACTCTCTCGGAGAGAGACTGCCTCGAAGTTTCAGCCCTCCAGCTAGGAACTGCGCAAACCTTCTGGGGTTTCGAATCCCTGCCTCTTGCAGCTTTTTCGAACTCCCTCTTTTGCTCAGCACTAGATCAACCGTCTCTTCTCTTCTTGCTTCACCTGCACTGCTCTGATACCATGTGAAAATTCCACAACCAGAATCCCTACTACAACAACTGATGATATTACTCCTATTTGTTAAATTCCTTTAAACAAATTACTTGAAGTTTCCTACGACAAATATCGTAATACATACACTGTAGCCTTCACTTCATTAAATATTATGCGGAAAGAAGAGACTGAGCAAGAAAGAAAATACAACACAATGGACAATGTTATTTTTGGACAAATGTCCCTGGAAATACCCAATGCAGGAAAACCGGTGCAGCAGATCTGAGGGTTTATTATTATTAAGCAGTAGAAAATTCTGAATACATCTTTGAATATCTCTCCAGTTATTCAGTTATAGAGAGAAATGTTGGTAGAAAGATTTGTGAGATTACCTCACACAACCACTGAAGAAAAACCCTGGCTGATCTGGACTCTGGATGAAGTGCCTCTGGCAAGCCCAACGCTACCTCTGCGTAGTCCTCACGCAGACCCTGTGTCAACGTCTCTAGGCATTGCGTCACCCAATTTGTTGATCGATTTGCTGCCTAAAGTGTCTGTTCTCTGCTTCCCGGCCTCACAACCCAACTCCCAGCTTTTGAAATTGACTCTCTCCAGCAAAATCTTAGACTCTCTCTCACCCTTTGTGCTGCCTTTGCGTGGCCCTGCATCAGCCTCTACATCTGGGCTACTGGATCACTCTTTGCTTCTATCTGTTGATGATTCTCCGACTGAGAAAATCTCTCTCTCTCTCTGGATGCTATCCTTTCCCCTTAACTGCAAGAAATCTCCTCCATTAGAACTTCCTCTTGAGAACTTCTCACTTCAGAAATTTGATCTCTTGATCTTTCGGTGTGTTTTCCAAATGACCCTCAAGCTTCCTTAAATAATCTTCTCGTTGACATTCAACGGCCTAGATTAAAAGCTAATCAATGGCTAATATCATTTTAGCTTGATCCTCGTCTTCTTCTAGAAGTTACACCCACAATTAGATTAATACCCATTAATATTTTTAATTTCCTAAGTTTAGACTTAGGGTCCCATTAAAAAATATTAATTATTTTAATAAAATTGTCTCTGGGTGGAATTTCTCAAAACACTTTCTAGGTTCTTTGGAATACATGTGCCCAAGCTTCCCTGCAAAATTTGAGGCCTAGAGCACAACCGATGCTACCCCAAATCAACACCTGCTGCTCGAAATGGAGGTGGTCGTCCTCCCAAGAATTCAAGAAACTCCAGGTATGATGAAGCTAATGTTGTAAAGCAAAATGAATTTTATCTTATTTCTGCCCTCTCCACCGCCTCTCCTCCAGATACATTAGACCATTGGTTGATTGATAGTGGTGCCTCAAGGAACTTCACTGGGTACAAAGAAACTCTCTCAAACTTGGTTGAAAAGAAGATAAATATGGAGATTATACTTGGCGATAATGCTACCTATCCCGTGAAAGGAATTGGGACCGTCACTCTTCACTTAAATCAAGGTCAAACCCTTCACTTACAAGAAGTGCTATATGTACTTGACTTGAAAAAGAACTTGGTTTCTATTTCTGCAATGGAAGACAATGGTTTTAAGGTGTCATTCATTGATGGGAAGGTTCGTCTTTGGCAAAGGAATCTAAGAGATGCATTCACTCTAGGATTCAGGGTTGAAGGTCTCTACCAGGTTGGAGGAAGTTTGTTGGGAGTAATGATTTGTGACACCTCTCTACAATCCGAATTATGGCACTGAAGATTTGCTCACCTTCATTTCAAAGCCTTACCCGATTTAAGGAAGATGGTCATAGGGATGCCCGAATTCAACTTGTCTCATGAAGGTGTTTGTTAGGGATGTGAAGCTGGAAAACATACAAGGGGACCATTCCCCTCAATTGAAACTCAAACCATCGATACTCTTCAATTGGTCCATTTAGATCTATCAGGTATGTTGTTCGTGACATCATTGGGTGGATATTTGTACTATGCTATTTTTGTGGATGACTTCTCTCGCAAGACATGGATCTATTTTGTAAACAAGAAGAACGAAGTATTCAAATGGTTCCTCTCCTTCAAAGTCTTGGTCAAGAATCAAACACAGAAGAAGATCAAAATATTGAGGACCGATAATGGGACTGCATATGAGTCTAATGAATTCAAAGACTATTGTAGAGACGTTGGCATTAAGAGGGAAACTACCACCGCGTATACTTTTGAGCAAAATGGTATTGCTGAAAGGAAGAATCGTACTATCATAAAAGCCACCCGAGCTATGCTTCATGATCAAGGTCTTCCGAAGTTCTTATAGGCAGAAGCTACCAACGCCACTGTGTATGTCCAAAACCGATGCCCACATCAAGTTTTGGACTTCAAGACATGCGAAGAAGTATTCACCGATAAGAAAACTGATGTTTCTCATTTTAGAATTTTTGGTTCTCCCGTATATTTTCATGTGCCGAAAGAGAACAAAAACAAACTAGATGCATTTGGGAAGAAAGGAACATTTGTGGGCTACATTGAAACTTTGAAGTCATGTAGAATCTATGTGCTTGGTCAAAGGGAAGTGGAATTAAGTCATGATGTCACTTTCGATGAAGATTCTGCACTTAGAAAGATTAGAGATCTTCCTGATCCTAGGAAGGCCAATGATGATGCAAATGCAGAAAAGCGGGATGAATCTCCGTCCGATGAATCGATGCCTGATGTTGAAGGTCCGATGGATCCCATTGATCCACCTCCTAGTGGTCCCTCTACTACAAGAAAGAGGCGGTTGTGGCTTAAAGATGCCTTTGAAGATGTCGAGAAACACATTGCACCGAGGGGGACATTTCATGAAAGCAAGAAGTCGAATAAGTACCAAGGGTACTTAGCTACCATGAGTACCATTGTACAATCTAAGCTTTGTACATTTGAAGAATCCGTGAAGCAAGAGGTTTGGAAGGATGCGATGAACGAAGAGTATGAATTGATCATGAAGAATGATGTCTGGGATGTGGTTCCTAGACCCAAGGATAAAGTATGTGGTCACTTCGAAATGGCTCTACATGATCAAACATGGAGCTGATGGGAGTGTTGAGAAATTCAAGGCCAGATTTGTAGCTCAAGGCCTCTCTTAAAAGGAAGGAGTAGACTATGATGAGATATTTGCACCAGTTGCCCGATATACCACCATCCATTCGATCATAGCACTTGCTGCCTCGCAAGGATGGAACCTTCATCAAATGGATGTCAAAACTTCCTTCTTGCATGGTTCGCTTAAGGAGGAAGTATATTTGGAACAACCTGAGGGGTTCAAGGTTCAATATCGTGAGACACATGTATGCAGGTTGAAGAAAGCCCTCTATGGGTTGAAGCAAGCCCTTAGGGCTTGGTATGAGAGGATCGATAGCTATCTTATGAAGCTGGGATTTACAAGAAGCAATGCTGACCCGAACCTATACTTCAAGGTTGAAAATGACAGACCTCTCATTCTAGTCCTTTATGTGGATGATCTCTTTCTGATAGGTGATGACCCTCTCATTCATTAGTGCAAGAGGGAGTTGGCTTCCAAGTTCGAGATGAAGGACCTAGGACTGATGCATTATTTCCTAGGGTTGGAGGTCTCGCAAAATCCTGGTGAGATTTTCCTTTCTCAGGGAAAATATATTGTGAAGCTACTTGAGAGATATGGGATGGTGGACTGCAAGTCCATGATTACTATGATGAAACTCAACTTTAAGAAGCTTTGTGGAAGTGCTATTGGGCCCGGATTGGGAAACTGTTAATTTTAGGTAACAATGGTATGTTCTATGCTTTAAAGCAATTTTACTTCAATTTCTTTATTAGCCCAATATCAATATCCAGTTTAGCAATCACATCAACATGTAAGTAAAATGCAAAAAGAACATAAACATAAACAGTAGAATACAAGCCAAGACAAGAGGACACAAGATGTGGCACCAGCCAGGGACAAACCCCAATGTGCGGAAACCCTTGATCAAATCTTCTTTTAGTCTTCAATAGTTTAGTAGAGAGAGAGAGTACAATTTACAAATTTTGATAATTTATAACAACAACAAAAGAGCCCTAACCAGAAAAGTCAACATTGGTCAACAAGGCATATTTGACCCTCAAAGATTCAGTCAACTTCGGTCCCCAAACAACAAGATGAAACAACCCTCAAAACAGTCAAATTCTAGCCAGTGAATGTCTGGTCAAACAGTGAACTTGCGGTCAGCGCTAACCACAGTGAACGTTGGTTAAATAGTACGGATTGCCTCGATTTTTGTGCCCAAAAATGTGGCCTACCCAAACAGAATTTTCCGCAACAAAAACACAGTCAAACAAGTCAACGTTGGCTAGTCAACATCCAAAACAGAAAATTACAGTCCTTCGCCGCATGTGTGGAGCGCTGCCCAGAAATCCATACCCAATCATGTGAAGAGAGAGAGATGTATGAGAAGTGAAGTGATGTCCAAATGAGGATGAGGCATCATGTATTTGTAGGCAAACATTGAGGATGAATAGACGTGACTGTTGGGCTTATGAGCCTACATGAGTTTGCTGGCCGACCTTGACAATTTGTCCATAATCAAAATAAATTCATAACTTCATTTGTACATGTCAAAATGGGATGATCTTTAGATCTATCCTACACCTCTTGGAGAGAGGAATCCAAGAAAAATATCAACTGTCATAAATAAGATGACCCATGTGGAGTTTGGCCCTAGTTTATAATTTTAACACTCCCTTTCAACTAGGGAAAACTCCATTTGCTAATCTATACTATCTCTACCATCCATGCACTGCTCTGCTGAACTATGAAGAAGAAGAAGTGATTGAGAATGTATCATACCATTTTCTACTAACCCAAAGTCAGTCCCAATCAAAAGAGAGTGTCTCATACCACTCTTACTGACTCGAAGTCAGTTCCAATCAAAAGAGAGTCTCATACCACTCTTATTGACCCAAAGCCAATTCCCATTTATCCCAGATCAATATCAGACATCCTAGCATAGGGAGTACGGTAGTACACGATGCGTCTATCGGTAGTACTATGGTCCCTATCGTCATTTCCCTACTCATTGGCCAGATGAGAGGTACTTCCCATGAGTCCCAGACTACATGGGTAGGATGTCTCGACAGGAGAAGGATGAACCACTCGTCTTGCTCACATGTCGCCAAAGGGGTATCACAGGGGAAGGATGAACCACTCACCCTATACACAACAAACCACTAGGGGAAGGCTGAACCACTCACCCTATGGTTGCTCATCGCTCCAAGAAGTACCCCAAGCGCCCCGGAACTCCCAAAGCTCAATTTCCATCTCATACAGGACCCTCATAAGAGGGTCTCTCTATGACTCCAAGTTGTTTTGGAAGGCCAAGAATTTGACCTTCCCCAGGGGCTTTGTCAGAATATCGATGACTTGCTCATCAGTCCTAATGTGATGGAGCCTTATTGCTCCTCGTTGTATGATATCCCAGATAAAGTGGTACCTGATATCTATATGCTTGGAGCGATCATGAAACATGGGATTCTTTGATAATCAGATCCACTTTGGTTGTCGCAAAGGATCATGGTGGTATCCAACACATGTCCAAACAGCTCACTGAAGAGCTTCCTCAACAAGACAGCTTCACAGGAGGCCATACTAGTAGATATGTATTCGGCCTCGGCGGTGCTTAGGGCAACCGATTTTTGCTTCCTGCTCATCCAAGATATTGAAATAGAACCCAAAGAAAAACAACATCTAGAAGTGCTCTTGCGATCCACCACACTGCCAGCCCAATCAAGATCAGAATAACCATGCAGCCTCACATTTCCGGCAGTGTATCTCAGTACATAAGTGATTGTGCCCCGAAGATATCTCAAAAGATTCTTGGTGGCAATCCAATGTATATGATGAGGCGCAACCATGTATTGGCTCAATGCGTTAACTGCAAAACATATGTCTGGACAGGAGTTCACCAAGAACATCAATGCTCCTATGAGTTGACAATACTTAGAAGCATTTCCCAATTCAAGTCTAGTAGCACCACCTCTTAACTTCTTAAAGTTAAGTTCCATTGGAATAGTCACAAGTTTGCAGTCCACCATCCCAAATCTTTCCAATATCTTCACAACATATTTTCCTTGAGAGAGGAAAATTTCACCTGGCTTTTGCCATACCTCCAACCCTAGGAAATAGTGCATCAGTCCTAGGTCCTTCATCTCAATTTCACAATCCAACGCCCTCTTCCATTTGTGAATGAGAGGGTTTGCACTTGTCAGAAAGAGGTCGTCCACATAAAGTACCAGAATGAGAGGTTTATCATTTTCAAGCTTAAAGTAAAGGTTCAGACTGACTTCACTTCTAGTGAATCCCAACTTCATCAGATAGCTATTGATCCTCTCATACCAAGCCCAGGGTGCTTGCTTCAATCCATAGAGAGCATTCTTCAACTTGCATACATGAGATTCCCGGTCATGAACCTCAAACCCCTCGGGTTGTTTCACATAGACTTCCCCTTTGATGTAGGTTCCATCCTTGTGAGGCGGCAAGGGCTATGATCAAGTGGATGGTGGTGTACTGGACAACAGGTGCAAATATCTCATCATAATCTACACGTTCCTTTTCAGAGAAGTCTTGAGCAACAAAGCGAGCCTTGAACTTTTCTGCACTACCATCATCTCGATGCTTGATTTTGTAGAGCCACTTAGAGGTGACAATCGATTTGTCCTGGGGTCTAGGGACCACATCCCAGACATCATTCTTCATAATTGACTCATATTCTTCATTCATAGCATCCTTCCATACTTGTTGCTTCATGCCTTCTTCGAATGATGAAGGCTCATTTTGAATGATAGTGCTCATGGCGGTCAAATATCCTTGGTACTTGTTTGACTTCTTGCTTTCATGGAAAGTCCCCCTTGGTGCAATGTGCCTCTCAGCATCTTCGAGAGTCTCCCTAAGCCATGAGGGTCTCCTCTTAGAGGAGGAATGCTCATGAGGGAGTGGATCAATAGGATCCATAGATTCATCAACACCAGGCATTGTTTTGTCCTCTTTTTCACCCTAATTTCTTGTGTTAGCTTCTTTGTCCTTCCTTGGGATAGGAAGATTGTTGATCTTCCTGAGGGCCATATCTTCGTCGAAGGTGACATCATGACTTATCTCAACTTCCTTTTGACTAGCCACATAAATTCTATATCCCTTAGAATTTTCACTATAGCGCACAAAGATTCCTTTCTTCCCAGATGCACCCAATTTGCTTCTTTTCTCTTTCGACACATGAAGATATATGTGGCTTCCAAAAATTCTAAAATGAGAGACATCAAGTTTCTTACTAGTGAACATTTCTTTGGGAGTCTTGGAGTCCAATGCCTGATGAGGGCATCAATTTTGAACATACATGGTGGTATTTGTAGCTTCACCCCATAGAAACCTTGGAAGGCCTTGATCATGAAGCATGGCACAGACAACTTCTACAATAGAGCGATTCTTCCTTTTAGCCACACCATTCTGCTCGGGAGTGTATGATGTTGTAGTCTCCCTCTTAATGCCAGCTTCTCTGCAATAATCTTGGAATTCATTGGATACTAACTCGGGCATACCTGTCACCATGAGTCTCACATCGGGTAGAGCCTTATAATGAAGATGGGCAAACGTCCAGTGCCATAGTTCAGACTGTAGAGATGTGTCGCAAGACATGGCTCCCAATGGACTTCCCCCAACTTGATACAAACTGTCAACCCTGAACCCAAGAGTAAAAGCATCCTTGAAATTTCTTTTCCAAACACGTACCTTTCCATCGCGATAAAATCCGCCTTGAATCCTTTATCTTCCATTGTTGAAATACACACCGGGTTCTTTTTGAGATTGGGTACATATAGTACTTCTTGCAAATGAATAGTGTTACCTTGATTCAATTGAAGGGTAACATTCCCTACTCCATTCACGGGATAGGTGGCTTCGTCTCCAAGGATGATCTCCAAGTTTGTCTCCTTTTCTATCAGATTAGAGAGGGCTTCCTTGTATCCGGTGAAGTGCCTTGAGGTACCACTATCAATTAGCCAGCTTCCCAAAGTGTCCGGAGGAGAGGCAGTGGAGAGGAACGATATAAGATAGTACTCCTTTTGCTTATTGTTAACAACATTGGATTCATCATACCTGGAGTTCCTTGATTTCTTGGAGGGTTGACCATTTCTTTGATGTCTCACAGTCCTTTTTCCTTTGCCATTGGACCTGCCATTCCTTTGATCGTTGTTGTTGAAGTTGCCCCTGGAGTTGTTGTGATAGTCATCATCTCGAGGTGTATCCCTTCTATTAGGACACTCCCTTGCATAGTGGCCAAACTTATTGCAAACAAAGCACCTGCCCTTCCATTTTTGAATCCTGGTCTTCCTTGACTTTGCTTCTTTGAACCTACATTGTTCTTCCTCTTGGCATGAGCGGAGAATGCAGTGGGGTTGTTTCTATTAGAAGTCATTTCTTTCTCCACCATTCTTGTTTATTCTTGAATGCATCTCGACATCAATTCTTCGAACCCTAGAATTCAATCGTTGTTGAGTATAGTGGTTCTAAATACATACCACTCAGGTGGGTGTCCTCCAAGGTTGGTGAGAGTAAGTTCCCTGTCAGGAATAACTTCTCCAATCGAGAGTAGATTATTCTTGATCTCAATAATCCTCAAGAAATAGGGTTGAATGTCCTTGTCCTTGCCCTTTTTAATATCCTTCAACTTATTCTTAAGAAAGAGAATTTGATTAACATTACTAATCTTGAACATTCCGACCAACCAGTCGTATATCTCCTTGGAGGTCTTCAACTTAGAGATATAGGCCACCAGATGCTTGTCAATGGAATCTCGATAATCTTCTTCGCTTTGACTTCAGCCTTATTGTACTTGGTCGTCGCAGCAACCAGTGCATTTGAAGGAGGCTCAGGGATTTTACCTTGCACATAATCCATAACTTCTTTCTCTTCCAAGGTCAAATCAAGGGACATCTTCCATCCATGATAGTTAGATTTATCATGGAGTTTGTCTTCAGCCAGGAAGTAGGTTGAGGAGCCCATTGAGTCTTTTGTTCTTGTCCAACTATCTTTGGTGATTGCTCTTTCACTCTTGCTTGGTCTTTGTATTCACCTCAGTTCTAATCCCATGTTAATTTTAGGCAACAATGGTATGTTCTATGCTTTAGAGCAATTTTACTTCAATTTCTTTATTAGCCCAATATCAATATCCAGTTTAGCAATCACATCAACATGTAAGTAAAATGCAGATAGAACATAACCATAAACAGTAGAAGACAAGCCAAGACAAGAGGACACAAGATGTGGCACTAGCTAGGGACAAACCCCAATGTGGGGAAACCCTTGATCAAATCTTCTTTTAGTCTTCAATAGTTTAGCAGAGAGAGAGAGTACAATTTACAAATTTTGATAAATTATAACAGTAGCAAAAGAGCCCTAACTAGAAAAGTCAATGATGGTCAACAAGGCAGATTTGGCCCTCAAATATTCGGTCAACTTTAGTGAACTTTGGCCTCCAAACAGCAAGATGAAACAACCCTCAAAACAATCGAATTCGGCCCAGTGAAAGTCTAGTCAAATAGTCAACCTACGGTCAACTCTAACCACAGTCAACGCTGGTCAAATAGTACGGATTGCCTCATTTCTATGCCCAGAAATGCGGCCTGCCCAAACAAAATTTTCCCCAACAAAAATGTAGTCAAACAAGTCAACTTTGGCTGGTCAACGCTGGTCAAACCCTTCCTAAAATTCGGTCAACGCTGGTCAACGTCGAAAACATAAAATTACAGTCAATGTTACTTGGGAGCGGGAGCGACCATTTTCAGAAGCTCCCGGTTTGGGAGCGAATCCGGGAGCGATTTT
>APFE031271227.1:2166-51867 GCA_000404065.3 Pinus taeda | reverse complement strand
AGGTAGGGAGCGCGCTCCGAAAATCGCTCCGTCCGGGAGCGATTTGGGAGCGCGCTCCCGAGCCGCTCCCGCCCGGAGCGCGCTTCGGGAGCGGGTTCGAAGGGGGGGGGGGGCACTCCCCCGCAACTATGATTACAGTCCTTCGCACGTGTGGAGAGCTGCCTAGAAATCGATACCAAATCATGTGAAGAGAGGGAGATGTGTGACAAGTGAAGTGATGTCCAAATGAGGATGAGGCATCATGTATTTATAGGGAAATGTTGAGGATGAATAGACATGACTGTTGGGCTTCTGAGCCTACCTGAGTTTGATGGCCGACGTTGACAATTTGTCCATAATCAAAATATATTCATAACTTCATTTGTACATGTCAGAATGGGATGATCTTTAGATCAATCCTACACCTCTTGGAGAGAGGAATCCAAGAAAAATATTAGTTGTCATAAATAAGATGACCCATGTGGAGTTTGGCCCCAGTTGTCAATTTTAACACAAACCCTACCGAGTATCATCAACTTGTGGGGGCACTGATATTCTTGGTCAACTCTCGTCTTGACATATGCCTTGCTGTGAACACGTTGAGTCAATATATTGGATTGCTGCTAAGAATCTCGAGATATCTCTGGTGCACAATCCACTATGGACTGAGATACATTGTCGAGGATTTGAGACTACATGGATATACAAATGCTGACTGCGCTGGCAGTATGGTGGATCGTAAGAGCACGTCTGGATGCTGGTTCTCTTTGGGATCTGCCTCTATATCTTGGATGAGCAGGAAGCAGAAATCGGTTGCACTAAGCACCGTCGAGGCCAAATAAATTAATGCAAGTATGGCCTATTGTGAAGTTGTTTGGTTGAGGAAGCTCTTCAACGAGCTATTTGAGCACATGCTAGATATCACTGTGATCTTCTGCAACAACCATAGTGGGACTTGTCTATCTGAAAATCTCAGGTTCCACGACCACTCCAAGCACATTGATATCAGGTACCACTTTATCCAGGATATGGTACAACGGGGAGCAATTAGGCTCCAACACATCAGGATAGATGAGCAAGTTGCAGACATTCTCACGAAGCCTCTCGAGAAGGTCAAATTTTTAACCTTTCGAGAGAGGCTTGTTGATTTTGAGTAGCATCGGATGTGCTCTAGCCTTGAAATTTGCTGGAGAGGCTAAGGCACATGTGATCTCCAAGACCCAGAAATTGTTTGGAGAAATTCCACCCGGATGAGGAGTTATTAAAATAATTAATATTTTTAATTGGTTCCTAAGTCTAAACTTAGGAAAATAAAAATATTAATGGGTATTAATAAAGATAAGGGTGAGAATATTCTAAGGGATGAGGATTAAGTTTGCTTTAATCTTAGCCGTTGATTAGAGACTTAATCTTGGCTGTTGATTTATCAACAAGAAAAGCATAAGAGAAGACTTGAGGATCATTTCGAGATACACCAGCAGATACTTAGTATCCTAAGAAAAATTGATTCCCAAAGAGAAGGAGATCGATTTCAGAGGGAGAGTTGTGGGGTGGAGGAAGAGGAGGGCATCAATAGTAGTCAGTGGCTGACGAGGAGGTGATGCAGGGGCATTGAGAGACAACGCAGAGGGAGACGCAATCCAAGGGAGATGCAACCGTCACGCAAGCTGACGCAGAGGGACACATAAGCACCTAAAGTGACACCGAAATGACGCAGAAGTGGGAGAAGGGTCTCCAGGATGTCAGAAAGTTTTCAAGGGAAAGTCTCAGGTGTTTTCTCTCAATTTCTCTGTAAAATCATTCCTCGTAAAGCAATTTTTGTTGAAGATTAATAAAACCCTCATCTGCTACACCGGTTTTCCCACATTAGGTTTTTCCGGGGACAATTGTCCAAAAACAACTATGTTGTGTGATTGGTTCTTGTGCATGTATATCGCTATCATTTTCTCTGTGTAATTAGGTGATAACTGCAGTAGAATTTATTTTAATGTTTGCTGAAGGGATTTCGTAAATAACTTACTGGTGAAGAATAAGTAGGTGAAATAAATCAATTGCTGCAGTAGAATTTTGGGTTAGAAATTTTCACAAGACTTGGAGTCATGGAACGACCCGCTTATGAGGGTCCTGTATGAGTTGGACACAGAGCTCTGGGAGCTCCTAGGGGTGTGGGGTACTTCTTGGACCTAGCTATGAGCGACCTTAGGGCGAGTGATTCACCTTCCCCTAGTGGTGCACTGGATACAGGGTGAGTGGTTTACCTTCCCCTGTGATACCCCATTATGGTTGACATGTGTAGGGTGAGTGGCTCACCTTCCCCTACCCGGACACGTGTGTAGGTTGAGTGGTTCACCTTCCCCTTTGATTGATATATGCATAGGATGAGTGGTTCACCTTCTCCTTCTGATGCCCTGACACACATCCCACCCATAGAGGCCGAGACTCATGGGGAGTACCTCTCATTTGGCCAATGAATTGGGAAAAGCTGGTTAGGGACCATAACACTATTGATGGACGCATCGTGTACTGTCGTACTCCCTATGACTACGATGCTTGGTGTTTTGCATCTTGATCTGGGATCAAGGACTGGCTTTAGTCAGTGGAGAGTGGTATGATACACTCTCGATCACTTCTTCTTCATTATTACTTCATGGTTCAACAGAGCAGAGAAGGGTAGTGATGGCATGATGGTTCAGGATGATAGGTTGGCACGATGATGGATTGGCAGGTGGAATTTTCTCTAGTTGAGAGGGAGTGTTAAAATTGGCAACTAGGGCCAACTCTACCTTAGGACAACTCATATGATGGAAATTATTAGTGCATTGGATTCCTCTTTCAGAGAGGTATAATTTTGATATAAAGATCCTTAGTAGACTTCCTGCCAAGAAGTTCGTTTTCTTATTGGTTGAGTAGTAGCAGTAAGAAGCAAAGAGGAGCAGTTCGACATTTTCGTGGCAGAAATGGCAATCAGTGGGATGAGAGATCAAGACAGGTTGGATGGGGCATCCAACTACGTCATCTGGAAGGCAAGGATGTCATTCCTTCTAGATGAGCATTCTCTCAAGACCTATGTCGACAGTGTGGTGGCTATGCCTGCAAATCCAGATCCGCTGAAGCAGTACCGAGCAAAAATGGTGAAGGCCAAGAGGATGATCCTTGATGGAGTAAAGGATCACGTGGTTTGTCACATCGCTAGTAGAGGAACTACTAAGGAGATATGGGATGCCTTGTCAATGCTGTATCAAGGATCTTCTGAGCAACGAAAGATGTACTTAGAGCAAAAATTGAGATTTGCGTCGATGTATAAAGGGGGGCGCATAGATCCATTCCTCACGAAGCTTCCAGAGACCTGGGACAAGTTAGTAGCTGTGGGGTCTACACCTCAAGGGTCCGAGTTGGTAAGACTAGCCCTAATTTTTTTATTATTGAAGATTGGCAAGTCTTTGTCCAGAGTATCCTGGGCAGGGCGACTCTGCCAAATTGGGATGAGATGTGGGCAACTCTTAAGCAAGAGGAGTTGAGGAGAGACTTGGTCAAGTGTAAGCTTGATGGAAGCAGTAGCAATGGGTTGAAGCCCAAGGAGGAGGAAGAGAATGCAGCCCTTGCATCCAAGGGGCAGCACCAGCAGCGAAGGCAGAAGAAGGACGTCTCGAAGATCAAATGCTTCAAGTGTGGTGAAAAGGGTCACTACGCAACACAATGTCCTCTTAGGAAGAAGGACAAAGATGAGAGGCATGATCCGAAGACTGTACCCGTGAAGATCGAGGAAGAGGAGTTTGCCATGACAACCGAGATACCTCTAGGAGGGAGGTGGGCTTATTTAGAGTTGTAGTTCGAAAGCGCTACAGATGGGAAAGATTCTTGAGGAGTGTTGATTTTGGGTATAATCGGATGTGCTTTAGCCTTGAAATTTGAGGGAGAGGCTAAGGCACATGAGATCTCCAAGACCCAGAAATCGTTTGGAGAAATTCCACCCGGATGAAGATATATTAAAATAATTAATATTTTTAATGAGTTCCTAAGTCTAAACTTAGGAAAATAAAAATATTAATGTGTATTAATATAATATGGGTGAGAAAGTTCTAAGTGACGAGGATCAAGCTAGTTCTAATCTTAGCCGTTGATTAGGAACTTAATCTCTGTTGTTGAATCGTCAACAAGAAAATTATAAGAGGAGGCTTGAGGGTCAGTTGGAGACACACCAAGAGAGATCAAGAATTCGATTTTCTGGGGCTTGGTTTGCTGAGGAGATCGAGTTAGAGATCAATTGTAGCAAGGGGCAGTTCAATAAGGGATTTCGATCCAAGGCTGAAGAATACATATCAGAGAGGCAACAGTGTGCCGGAAGAGGCAACGCAGAGCCTAGGAGGGCCGACGCAGAGGCAGCAAGGGCTGAAGCAAAGGATAAGGAGGCCAGCGCAAAAGATGTAGAGGGCCAAAGAAGCTGATGCAGAGACTGACATAGAGGACGCAGAGAGCTTCAGAGGTTGCGCTAAGGTGATTTTATGGGGCATACTGGGAGCTGATTAGCTGACGCAGAGCCGGAGAGGGTGACGCAGTTCCAGTGGAGTGCACAGAGTAGCTTTCACTGTCCATCACAAGGAACAACCGAAGTCACTGTGGGATTGTTCATCTGGTTGCTAATTTGCCTGAATATCTGTCTCCGAATAGAGGTACCGTTGTCGAGGATTTTATTTGAAGGGTGAGCCATTTCTAGCACCCTAGTTGTATTCAAAAATCTGCTTAATAATAAAACCCTCATATAAGCTGCACCAGTTTTCCTAAATTGGGTTTTTCCGGGTACGATTGTCCAAAAATAACAGTGTCCCTTGTGTTGTCTCAATTTATTTCAGTTGTTCATTTGTATATTTGTGAAGGCTGCAATTGTGTTTACTTCAATGTCTATATTATTAAATAACTTGTTAATGTAAAGAACAAGTAGGAGATAGTTAACCAGATAGTGCAGTAGGGGTTTATGATGTGTCAGATTCATAAATTTTCACAAGGAGCCCACCTCTCGGATCAATTCCTTGCTACGGGACCCCAAATCAGAGGTAGCAGGATGGATCAATGTCAGTTGGTGCAGAGAAGTGTTGAAGCGATAGATGCAATGGCTAGAATGCCAAGTCTGAGTAGCGTAGTGTAGGGAGGCATGGTGCAGTAGCAACAGCAGCGCAGTGGCTTTAGAGGGATAACGTGGGACTAATAGCAGTGAGATCTTCAACATCAAGATGCATCATACTGAACACCAATTCAGTAATTTGGGATGTTTTTCCCTTGTTGATGCAGTAGCAACATCAGTTTGCATTGCAGTGGTAGTGCTAGCAGCACAACGGATGCAGAAATGCAAAGGCAGATGTAGTACGGATGCAATGTTGATAGTGGCAGTGTCAGTAGCGGTACAATTGCAACAACAACACAATAGTTGGTGGACAACATGTCAGGCATCAACAACGTTGAGTACGATGTTTGAAGTCAAGGTCTTGCTTCAGTGGGAAGCATTGCTAGAGCACATTCCTCGCTAAGAGAGAGTGTTCATTTCTGGTAGCATCGGATGTGCTCTAAGTCTCAAATTTTGCAGGGAGGCTTGGACACATTTATTCTAAAGAACCCAGAAAGCGTTTTGGAAAATTCCACCCGTAGACAGTTTTATTAAAATAATTAATTATTTTTAATGGGACCCTAAGTCTAAACTTAGGAAATTAAAATAATTAATGGGTATTAATCTAACTGCGGGTGTAACTTCTAGAAGAAGATGACGATCAAGAAAAAATTATCTTAGCCATTGATTAGCTTCTAATCTAGGTCATTGAATGTCAACGAGGAGATTATTTAAGGAAGCTTGAGGGTCATTTGGAACACACACAAAGAGTTGATTAGTCAGATCGAATTGCTGAAGCTAGAGGCATCGCAGTTTAGTGATCACACAGAGAGGGGCAGAGTGAGTTTTAGCTGGAGGATCTTCTCCGAAGCTAAGGATACTCAGTAGAGAGGGAGAGAGACACATAGAGGAGGCAGCGCAGAGGCTAGAGAGGGTGACGTAGAGCCAGGAAGGGCCTACGCAGAGCAACACAGAGCCTCCTACGCAGAAGTTCGAAATTTGTTAGGGAGCTGGATATTCTGAACCGGGAGGGTTGGAATCAGCGCCAGAGGGAAAATCGATTCCCAGCAAAGGCGACACAGTGACTTAGAGGTTGACGCAGGGGAAGTGCAGAAGTAGGTGGGGACTCGTTGGTTCAGCTGCCGGATCAGCCGAGACTTGCAGTGTAGAGTGAGGTAATCTCACTAGTTTCTTCAGTCGAGTGATATTCTCTGTAACTGGATTGCCGGGAAGGCATCCAGAAGTTGTATTCAGAAATACTTCAGCTTAATAATAAAAAACTCTCAGATCTGCTGCACCGATTTTCTCACATTGGGTTTTTCCAGGGACATTTGTCCAAAAACAACTGTCATTTGTGTGCATCTTTCTCTATTGTTCAGTTTCTTGTTTCAACATATTATTTTTATGGTGTAGGCTGTTGTGTATGTATTTCGATGTTTGCCATAGGAAATTGCAAATAACTTGTTCATGTAAATCTAACAAGTAGAAGAAACATCATCAGTGCTACAGTAGGAATTCCCAGGTTTAAGGAATTTTCACAGATATTAGAGATGTTATCAACTAGTTTAATATTTGATGACAGATTGGATGGTGCCTCAAATTTCTTATCATGGAAAGTGAGGGTTACACTCTTACTAGAAGAGAATAATTCGTTGGATATTGTCAAGGATGTTAAGCCTTTCACCTACAAATCAATAGTAGTTGGTAGCTTACAAAAAGAGGGAAGTGAAGGCCAAATAGATTATCTTGGATGCGATAAAGGATTATTTAATCCCTCATATATTCGTGAAGAAGATGGTGAAGGAAATGTTTGATGCCTTGTTAACTCTCTACCAGAGTGAGAACATAAATAGGACGATGATCTCACTGAACAAACTTAGATCCATATAGGTGACCAGATTAGGCTTATTCACTAGTTATATTATGAAGGTCATGTAGATTTGTGATCAACTTGCAGTAGTCAAGGAGAAGGTTGCAAATGAAGAGCTAGTGATCATGGCATTGAATAAATTCTTAGCTTCATGGAAACCTTCAGTAGGTTTATGGATGCCTATCTTGAGTATAGCTTTGCCCAAATACATCTGAGAGTGGGTGTATGGAAGCCAAGCTCAATTAAAAGGTGACCTTGACCAAGATACAAAAATGAGGTAGTTTGTAGATAATCAACTTGAAATAGGATTGGCCCTATTTACGAAATTTTCATCTATCATAGCAACTGGAAATTATTTTCCTAATTGTTTATTTATTTAACAATTTATTTGCTACCACAAATATCAAATAATTCACACTGTGAATTTCACCTATAAACTGCGGAAGAAAAATAGCGCTAGAATCTAAGAAAATCTAGCACATACACACATAAAATTTACACAGTTATTTTTGGACAATTGTCTCCAGAAAAACTGAACTTGGGAAAAACGGTGCAGCAACTGAGGATTTTTATTATTATGCAGCAGTGAAATTCTGAGTACAATCTATGGATGCCCAACTGGCAATCCGATCAGAAAGTATCTGACATAAATAATTAGAGAGGAAATTCTCTCACCCCACAAGCAATCCCGACACTGGCTCCTTCAGAAAAATTGGTCGTTCAAACCCCAATGTAGGCCCTTTGCACAGTGCTTGCGCTGCCTCTCACAAGTGTGGCTCGAATCTGCCTCTGAGCAAGTTGTCTAACCTTTCTCTGCTGTTAGAAGTGACTCTTCAGCCCTATGGAAAACTTTCTCAGCTTCTGGAAGCTGAATCGACTTCCACCCTAGCTAAATCGAACTGCTCTTCTTTAGCTACGAGGTAGTCCTTGCACTCCTTCTGCGTGGATCACTTCTATCACTTACTGCTACCTCTCCAGATCTGGAAGACTGCGTCCGTATCACTGTCCCTGCCCCTCATTGACTCTGCTTCAATCTCTGACTCTCTGACAACTGCTACTGCTCTCTAGAAATCGATCTGCCAAGGAAATCGAACTGCTGAAGTGTCTTCTCCAAGTGCCCATCAATTTCTTCTTTTAATCCTCTGTTGGAGCACCAATGGCCAAGAGTAAAACTTAATCAAGGGCCAGGGTCATCTTGAAGTTGATCCGTGGGAGTTTCTAGACTATTCTCACCTTGACTTAATTAATTCTGATTAAGTAACTCGTTTTCATAAGTTTAGACTTATGAAACATTAAAAAAAAGTTAATAATCTAATTAAGTCATCTCTAGGTGGAATTTCTAGAAAGGATTTTTGGGTTTTGGAGATCTCATGCATTCTAGCCTCTCCACCAAATTTCGTAGAAGTCTAGAATACATCCAATGCTACAAAAACTAACACTCCCTCTTAGCGAGGACTGTGTTCTAGTGCTGCACACGATGTCACAACACTCTGTCTCTGTGTCATCTCCTGTCATGCTACTGGTGTCTGGCTACTACTGCCTGTTGATTTGGGGTAGCATCACATGTGCTCTAGCCTTGAAAATTGGTGGAGAGGTTAAAGCACATGAGATCTCCAAAACCCAGAAATCGTTTTGGAAAATTTCATCGGGATGAAGAGTTATTAAAATAATTGTTAAAATTGGCAACTAGGGCTAAACTCCATGTGGGTCATCTTATTAATGGCAGCTGATATTTTTCTTCGATCCCTCTCATCGAGAGGTGTAGGATTAATCTAAAGGTCATCCGATTCCGATAAGTATTCATGGAGATATGAATTTATTTGTGTTATGGCACAATTCGTCAAGGTCGGCCAGCAACCAAATAAACCCCACATGTGCTCAATGTTTTAGTATAAATAGAGGTACCTTGAAAGTCATCTAGACACATTCACAACTCTCTTGTGATCTCTTCCTCTCTATTCGTTTGGGTTTTAATGGAAGGAAGAATCCCTAAGAGAATACGCTGATCTAGGAGGTTTGCCCTAGCCCTAGACGAAGAGATCTATACGTTGCCCTCATCTACATTCATGGAGAAGAACCTTTGCTGCCCAAAAAGGAGGCTCTTATATCGCAGCAAGGATAGGGTTCAACGCTGGTATAGAGAAGCCCCAACAGCCCTAACATTGTCCTAAAAGAAACCCTTAAACACAACAAGAAGAGAACCTTGATCTGATCTTAATACAAAGTCATAATTGGAAGAACAGTGTGGGAAATGCAGGGCTAAGAGATGCCCTAATTGTTGTTCATCAAGGCACAGTTATAAAGAACCTAACGATGTCCCTAACACAATCATGAAGGCATAATGCCCTAGCCACAGGACTAAATGGAAAGGAGATGCCCTAGACATAGTTGTTGTCTTGGGTAAGAAGAAGCTATGCTGCCTAAAGAAGATGCCACCTAAAACGCAGACTTAGAAGAGAGACTTAAACACTGTCATGGATCTAGCTGCCCTCTACGCTGTCATGGTTCTAAGTAATAGTCATGTACGCTGTTATATTGAAGCTGCCCTAATCGCACTCAAGTTGAAGTTATGGTGAAGACCTTAACACTGTTCTAGACTACAGTCTTAGGAGGGTTCTCATGTACCTTAATTGCTGAGTGTGCAAGAGAAGATTTAAAGGTAGCTAGGTTGTCTTGCTACTGGGCTAGGCCGTAGGCCATAGCTAGCAACATGGAGGATTAAAGTTTGACTTCGGTGCAACGCGGTGATACTTAGGTACAACACAATGGAATAAGGTGTGTGAGCAGCGTGGGACAGTAAGGTGTTGAAGACAACATGGATGAATGAAAAGGGATGCAACATGTTGTGATGGAAGCAACAACATTGTATATTACATCGGTATGATAGTGCAATATAGTGCACAGTAACAAGGGTGCAGCACAATGATACATAGTGCAACATGTTGTGATGGAAGCAACAACATGGTATACTACAACTGTATGATAGTGCATCATAGTGCACAATAATAGGGGTGCAACACAGTGATACATAGTGCAACATATTGTGATGGAAGCAGCAACATGGTATATTATAGTTGTATGATAGTGCAACATAGTGCACAGTAACAGGGGTGCAACACAGTGATACATAGTGCATCATGATGTGATGGAAGCAACAACAAAATGTTGATTTATTGCAACATGCATTTGGGTGCAGCATAGTGCAATGAAGAGCTCAACATAGTGTAGCAAGAGGAGATGTAGTACAGTGATGGGTACAGTCATGATTAGTAAAGCATGATGAGATGCAACATTGTCATGATGGGTGCAGCATGATGACGAGATGCAACACAATGAGAGGTGAAGGAGTCACCTTGGAGAATCAGTTGAAGTAGCATGTCTTCAAGTAATCTCATGTATCATCTTCCTAGAGATGATCTCTGCTCTTATCTAGATAAGTCAAAGTGTTGACTTCTGTTGTAAAAGTACTCTCTCTCTCTCTCTGTGTTGGATTATTGAAGAACATAAAAGAAGAATTGATCAAGGGTTTCCCCACATTGGGGTTTGTCCCTGGCTAGCGCCACATCTTGTGTCCTCTTGTCTTGGCTTGTCTTTTGTAATTTATGTCTATGTTCTATCTGCAGTTTACTTTAATGCTGATGTGATTGCTAATCTGGAAAAGATATTGAGCTAACTATGAAAATTGAAATAAATTGCTCTAAGCATAGAACATATCTAAAATTAACAATAGTTAATATTTTTAATGAGTTCCTAAGTCTCAACTTAGGAAAATAAAAATTTAATGGGTATTAATAAAGATAAGGATGAAAAGCTTCTAAAAGATAAGGATCAAGTCTATTTTAATCTTTGCCTTTGATTGGGGACTTAATCTCGTCCATTGATTCATCAACAGGAAAAGTATAAAAGAAGACTTGAGGGTCAGTTGGAGATATATTGAGGGAGACTAGTCAATCGATTTCTGGAGCGAGGCTTGCTGAGAAATTTGAACTAGAAGACTGGATTGTAGCAAGAGGTAACGAGTATGCAACAGAGAGGCAAGGACAGAGTCGGAGGATCAGTGCAGAGATTAGAGAGGCAGACGAAGAGCTACTTAGAAAGACGCAGAGGCAGCTGGACTGCATAGTCACTGGAGGGCCTGCGTGGGTGACGCAGAGAGGCCAAGTGCTGACGCAGAGGCTCTAGGAGTTGCGTAGAGGCTAGCTGGACTAACACTGAGCCTAGGAGAAACCCTGAAGGATTTATCTCTGTCGGGTGAGCCAGTTTGGCACCCTAGTTGTACTCAAGAAACATTGATTAATAAAATCCTCCTTTGATGCATTGTTTTCCGGCATTGGGTTTTTCCGGGGACAATTGTCAAAAAATAATTGTGTTGATGTGTTTGATTCTTGTGCATGTATTTTATGCAGATTGAAGAAACCCTTGTATGGGCTCAAACAGGCACCTAGAGCATGGTATGGGTGAATTCATGGCTACTTGCAGAAAATGGGGTTCGTCAAGAGTGACGCAAATCCAAATCTCTACTATCTGGTTGTAGAGAATGAGCCTCTAATCCTTGTATTATACATGGATGATCTCTTCTTGACAGGATTATCCAGGCTCATCGAGGACTGCAAGAAGAATTTAGCCATAGAATTCGACATTAAGGATTTGGGACAGATGCATTATTTCCTGGGGTTGGAAGTTTGGCAGCAGAAAGGGGAGATCTTCCTTGGACAAGGGAGATACGCTATAGAAATTCTGAAGAGATTCAGGATGCAAGACTCTAGGCCTATGGCTATTCCAATGATCACAAATTGGAAGAAAATTGATGCATTAGAAGACAAGGATGTTGATCCCACCTTATACAGGCAGCTCGTAGGGTCCCTGATGTATTTGGTCAATACTAGGCCAGACATATGTTACGCTGTCAACACCCTCACTCAGTTGATGGTGGAACCGAAGAAGGCGCACTGGGTAGCAGCCAAACATGTTCTCAGATATATATATGGAACAATCAATTATGGACTCTTGTACACAAGAAGAAATGATATCAAACTGAGTGGGTTTACTGATGCAGATTGGGTAGTAAGTTCAGTAGATCGGAAAAGTACCTCTTGGTATTGTTTCAACATTGAATCGGGAATGCCCTCTTGGTGTAGTAGGAAACAGAAATCCGTAGCTCTGAGCTCAGCCGAAGCAGAATATATGACCGCTAGCACAACGTCGTGCGAAGCCATATGGCTTAGAAAATTGCTTGTGAACCTGTTCAGAAGAAGGATGGAAGCGACCGGGATCATGTGTGATAATCAGAGTTGCATCAAGCTCTCTTAGAATCTAGTATTTCATGATCGATCAAACCACATGAAGGATGGAAGCGACCAGGATCATGTGTGATAACCAGAGTTGCATCAAGCTCTCTTAGAATCCAGTATTTCATGATCGATCTGTTGTCGCACAGAGGGTCTAGGCACCGCAACAATGCTCAGATCGGGCGCTGTCACCCTGATCTCCGATCTCTTCGTTTAAGCTGTCTCCCTATAGAAAGCTAAGGGGGGTAGACCCTATGGATAAATGGGATGAAGCAGAACTAGTTGGGAATCAATCGGCTCGAGAGACATAGCGAGGCAATCAAATACTTGATTAAGGCTTAGCGATGATTTAGATTCAATTTTAAATGATTACAACCAGTGCCTTATGGAGTCAATGATCCAAGGTAATAAATTAGCTGCTGTTGCTTATGAAATAATTAATGATTGCTTGAAAAATTTGCAAAATATCTCATATGTAACGAGCATTATATAATTCAAGCAATAATGAAAGATTTCCTATAGAAGCACAATGTCTTAGCAATTAAATTTCAAGAGATGCAAAATGCTTTAAATAACTACAAAATTTAAATGCTAACCAGTTCAGATCCCAGAACTAAAAGATGTATGCCTAAAGAACCAAATCTAGGAAAATTTCACCACCTTCAAATAGTTAATCTCTAGATATAAAAATTTAAGCACATTTAACTATAGTGAAATGACAAACACCACATAAATTTGTTGTTAGATCTTTCCTCAGCACCAAAAAGACACCAAAATGAATTTCAAATTTAACAATTCCTTAGGTGAATTCTTCAATACACTACGCAAGACTAAATGCAGGAAATGATCAACAAAAGATTTTCAATTTTAAAAATGACCAAACATATCCAATTCGCTCAAAAATTTAAATGTTTTTGGAGTTTTGAAATTATATATATATATTAGATTTTAAAATTTTTTAACGTTTAGGATTTTTTAATTTTAGAAATTTAATTTTTAGATTTTTTTATTAAATGACATAAGCTAACCTCACTATAAACTAAATGAAATGAAAGTCAAATAAACTGAATAGAAACTAAAATCGAAATTTTTTATTTTTTAAATGTATAAAAGTTTTTTCATTTTTTTTCAATTTTTTTTTTTTTTTTTTTTTTTATATTGAAATTTTAAATTTTTAGGATTTTTTAAAGTTTTTTTTTTAAATTTTTTTAATTTTTTAGTGTTTTAATTTTTAATTTTAGAAATTTATTTTTTTTTATGATTTTTTAATATTTATGATTTTTCTTTTTTAGATTTTAGATTTTTAAGTTTTTTTTAGGTTTAAAATTTTAAAATGTTTAGAGATTTTAAAATTTTATGATTTTTTAATAAAATTGAAAATGAAAATCAACGAAATGAGAAGAAAACACAATCAATTTTTTTTTTTTTTATAAAACGAAACCAAATAAATAAAATCGGGACCCACACTAACCCTAACCAAAATGAAATAGTAAATAAATAAAAAAAAAGAAATGTGGCTAATCTAAGTGGCTAATCTCAAGATGAAATGATCACACAAGATAATGTTACAAATGAGGTTTGAGCTATGTATTTATTAGCAACTCATGTAGGATATCTTTCCAAGATTGGTTATGGGCCCACATAAGTGGGGTGCACAGCCAAAGAAGGCTATTGAGCCTACATATCAAGGTTGACTAGGTCAGCCTCAGCCATAACCTAGTATTATTATAAATGATCACAAGTTAGTGTTAGCCACATGCATTAAATATATCAAATGGATCTTCTATGGCCACATGTGAACATTACAACATTTTCAACACAGTCATGGCGTTTCATGCTTCATTCTAGTCTCGAAGTACAATATTGGCAATTTTGTTCATATGAATACCATTGGATTGGTTCTAGAAGGGAAGTCTAGCTTTGATATTTTGTCATGTCAGAAGTCTGTCACATGGCACTCAGGTGTCATCTTTTTGTATATTATAAGTTGAGAGTCTGTAAGCATCAAGCCCATATGTATCCAGCTTCTCAATAGACTTGAATTATATGCAAATTTGATACCAGCAGTTAATATAATTTGTTTTACAAAACTTCAACATAGAAGAAAGGATCCTGAGCTCCCTTTCTTTTATCAGAGGGAAAAGCAAGAACGTTATTGTTGGCAAATAAGCAAGTCAAATTGCTGTGTGGCAGGTAAAAAAGAAAGGCTATTGAATCTATTTGGGGGCTGGTGTGAAGAAGTGGTAGATTTACTCTTGGCAACCCCAGAGGAAATGATTTTACGTCGAGACATTTATGAGAGGGAACCACTTTTGACTTGGAGCAAGGGGCATGTTACGCTACTTGGTGATTCTGCTCATGCTATGCAGCCTAATATGGGTCAGGGTGGTTGTATGGCAATTGAGGTATGCTATAATCTTTTAGTTAGATTTATAACGATTTTTGTTTTGCATGTGCGTTATTTTCCCTTTCCTTTCCATTGACAGTAATGCATATGAGAAGTGATCCTACTTACATTTAAACAGCTTTCACCCCATGGTTTCATGGTTTGTGAAGGAAAAGTTCTATGTGCCATATATAAAGTCTTGAATCTTATTTTGTTCTTCCTTTTTTTGTGGACTCAATACAAATGGCTAAGAATTTCTAACAGCTTATATCTTATTTTTTCCTTCTATATTTTACAGGATAGCTATCAACTTTCCCTAGAACTTCAGAAGGCTTGCAAAGCAAGCTTTGATATAGGAAAATCTGTTGATATTACATCTGCACTGAAAAGGTTTATTGTTTCAAGTTACAAATAATAGGGTAGCACAAATTTTAGAAATTGAAAAAAATCTTTCTATAATTTAAGTTACATTTCCTGCAGCATTAAAATCTTCGGTCCATTTCTATCTAAAATTTTTATTGATAGATTCTGGATTACCATGTCTAATGTGCCTGGCAAATATGACCCTGTTTGCACTTGTACTAGCAGATATGAGAAAGAAAGGATATTACGTACTAGGGCAATACATGGAATGGCACGGATGGCAGCAACAATGGCATCTGCTTACAGGCCTTTCTTGGATGTTGGACTTAGACCACTATCGGTAGTAGTTCTATATCTCATGTTTAAATATTCCAGTTGTTTTCTTAGTTGATAGTGACTGCAATTGAACACGCCCAATCCATTGTTTGGATTTTTATGTTATTTCGGTTGGGCATTTTCCATTTTAGTAGTTTTTAACAAGGATGTGTTTACTTTCTGTGCCTGACTCCTTTACAAATTCTTTTGTAGTTTTTGGCAAAGCTGCAAATACCACATCCAGGTAGAAGTGGAGGAAGATTTTTCCTCCAAATACTGATGCCTGTGATGTTGAGCTGGGTATTGGGAGGAAACAGGTAAGTTTGAGTACTCTTTAGGTCTTTGCATGTATTACCATTACACTGGGAGGGATGCTACATCTAACATTTAAGCATTCTCTTTTGGGAACCTTTGAAGCTCAAAAATTCGCTATAAGAATGTTATAATGGTTTAAACTAAGAGTGAAACGGTTATGTGTGTGTGTGTGTGTGTGTGTGTTTTGAGTACTCTTTTTGCATATATTACCACTACCCTTGGACAGCTACTACTCTCACATTCAAGCATGTTCCTTTGGGAACCATTGAAGCTCAAGAATTGGCTATAAGAATGTTACTGGCTTAAAGTTTAAACCAGAAGAGTAAAAGGGTTGAATATATATATCTATATATATAGAAAGAGAGGGAGGGTCGGGGTAGTTGAAGATCTGCAAATATGAGTAGTTTTTTTTGGTGCGGGGGTGTAGGGATGGCAGAGGGATAGCTGAAGATATGCAAACATGAGTAGTTGGAAAGAGGACTCAATAATTATAATGAAAGAAAATAGAATATATTTATGTATATTGAACAGCAAGGTTGAAATAGACCATTTATTACCAGATTCTGGAGACCTTTATTATAATCATCAGATCCCAAAGCATTGGTAATTTGACAGGAGAAAAATGTTTGAAAGGAACAATTAAGTAACTATAAGCTTGTCAATTGGGTTTATCTTGGGTGGTTGTGAGGAATGATTGTTATTCTCCCCCTGGGTTCAATTCTCACATGTGACATGATGATCTTTGTTGCAATGCCTTATAGCCTGGTCTTTGAGTCTGAGCAGTCCCTTGAGGACCGAAACATATATATTTATCATATGGAATATAAAGATATTTTTCATTGAAAAAAAAGGTAACAGCAAGTTAGAAGGGATGTTTTGAATTTGAATTCACCTCTATAGCTAGTAGTTTGAAACACAAAATTTTTTGATCCTTTGTCATAAGTGTTGTTAGAGAACTTTATTATAACATGTCCTCTAACTAGAGAAAATCCTTTGTTACATAATGTAGTGCTCCCATTTTCTGGTTTCCCTTATGATGTAATTAGGGTGGATTTCTAGGGTTGGTATCAGCAAGGTCATAGGAGCAAGATTACATCATTGGTGGGCCCATAAGGTTTTGGAGGAGTTTTATGGGGTTTGATGGGGTTCGCTCACTGTATTTCATCATCAGGGTCAGTTCCACATAGTTCGTGTTAGTTTTTGTAGCATTGGACAAGTGTTCTTGTCTCGACTTTGGTTAAAGAGGTTAAGAAATACAAGATTTCCAAAACCCAAAAAAAGTTTCAAGAGAAAATACCTAGAAACAACTCAATTAAATTAATTGATCGATAATTAAAAAATGCGTAAGTCTAACATAAGGAAATCAATTAATTAAAGGGAATTAACTGAGAAAAGTGAGAATGCTCCAAAAATTCACACAGATTGAGTTTGAGATGATCTTAGTCATTGATGGGGATCTAATGTTGGAATTTCTAAGTTTAACCTGTTAGAAATTCTTCCTGTACTATCTGATTTATTTTTTCCTACTTGTTCAATTACTTAACAAGTTATGTGTAAATACTGAAAATAAATACAAGTACAGTATCAACATATACAGACCATCAACTGAAAGTAAACAAGCACATAAGTGACACCGTTGTTTTTGGACTAATGTCCCCAGAAAAACCCAATGCAGGAAAACTGGTGCAACTATTTAGAGGGTTTTATTATTACGCAGTTTCAGAATACAACTTGGGTGCCAGAAATGGCTCACCCAACAGAGAATGCCCTCGGTAGTAGTACCTCTCAGTGGGAGACAGATATTCTGGCTAAACCACCATATGAACTATCCCATAGTAACAATGAAACTTCTGCTGCTCTGCGTTACTCTAATAGGGATTGTGTCACCCTATCCGGCTCTCCAGCTCCCAGTATGTCCCACGAAATCCTCCAGCGCTGCCTATAGGCCTTTCGTCAGCCTCTCTGGCCTTTGCGTCAGGTTCTGGAACCTCTACGTCAACCCCTAGACCCTCTGCGTCAGCTTCTGGAACCTCTATGTCAACCCCTAGACCCTCTGCGTCTCACATGCTGGCCTCTCTGGCTCTGCGCAACTCCTAGCTGCCTCTGCGTGGCCTTTAGCTAGCTTTGCGTCAACCTCTCCCGGCTTTGCAATGATCCTCCTGGTACTAACTCTGCCTCTCTGCTATGTATTCACTGCCCCTCAGCTGCAACTTAGATCACTCACTCGATTTCCTCAACAAACCTTGCCCCAGAAAATCGAATTCTTGATCTCACTAGGTGTGTTCTCCAATTGACCCTCAAGCCTCCTCTTATACTTTTCTCGTTGGTCCATGAACAATCGATATTAAATCTCTAATCAACGACTAAGATTAGATTTGGCTTGATCCATGACTTTTGGACCCTTGTAACCCAGTTTTATATTAATACCCATTAATATTTTATTTTTCCAAAGTTTAGACTTAGGGACTCGATTAAAAATATTAATTATTTTATTATCTCCCAAACTGGTTAGAATCTCTCCACACCAATTCTGGGTCTTGGAGATCTCTTGTGCTTTAGCCTCTCCACCAATTTTCATGGCTAGAGCACATTCGATGCTACCCCAAATCAACACTCCCTCTTTGCGAGGACTGTGCTCTAGTAATACTCCTCACTGAGTATCACCATGATCATTCAACATCGGTCTTTGTGCTGATGCTAAGCCTCCCTGCCCAACATCCTCTGCATTGCTGCATCATGTACTACCCATGGCCCTGCCACTGCCACTACTGCATCCATACGACAACTTCTACATCTGTGTTGTTGCTCATCCATATATCCAGCACTGCATCTGCATTGCATCCCCTTCTCTTCATGTTGCATCGTGCTGCCCATAGTAGTGCCACTGCTAACCGCTGCATTGCAACTCAGTTACCGAGAAGTAAGTAACTGATCCACCCAACTCTGACATCCCTGTCAGGTTAGAGACTCTCCTAATGCTCAAGCTATCCTGCACTGCTGCAACACTCTCGTGCTTCTCGCACTGTACTGTAGCACTCTCTGTCGCTTCATCCGCATCCGTCTCTACCAATATTTGCCAATCTTGCTCCTCCTCTTCAGGGCTCTTGTAGCAAGGTATAATCCAAGAGGTTGGGTAACTCAAGGATCCTGCCCCTCAACGCTTGTAGTCCGTCAAACTACAACTCTATGTCACCCCACTTCCTCTCAAGTGTCGCATGAGCACTCATGGCATGGTCGTCATCCTCCTCAACTTCTTTCTTCACCTTTACTGGCGCTGCCTTCGAGCCAGAAGCCTTTCCCTTACTCTTCTTCCTCGGACACTGGTTCGCATAGTGACCCAGATCCCCACAATGGAAGCACTTGACCTTGGAGAGGTCCTTTTTCTCTCTCTTCTCCTGCTTTCCCGCAAATGCGAGAGCCGCATCTTCTTCTTCCTCCTTCTTGATTCTAACCCCTTTTTTGCTACTCCCCTCCTTGGTCACCCATTTGATCTCTTCTTGATGAAGAACCGCCCACAGTTCTTCCCAATCTGAAAGGCTCGACCTACCTAGTATGCGCTAGACAAATACCTCCCAATCCTCTGAGACTGCGTTCAATGCGGTCCTCACCATCAATTCCTGATCCGGCACTGGTCACGTATCTCCTTCAATCCACCGAGGAAGACATCTATCTCCTCTCCCTTCTGCATCTGGTATGACCGCAGCTTTTTCTCAAGTAACATTTTCCTCTGTACGGAAGAATGCTGGTACAATTTCTTCAGGGCATCCCACATCTCATTTGCCGTGTCCTTGGCAATATGCGACACCACATGATCCTTGACCCCATGAAGGATGATGCACTTTGCTCTGGCCAATGCCTCCTTGTACTTCTCATTTTCAATTGGGTCAACTGGGATCGCTATTGTTTTCAAGGCGAAGTCCTTGATGCGATATCTATCTAGAATGGACAAGATCCTGGCTTTCCAGACCATGAAGTTGGATGCTCCATCCAACCTATCTTGATCTCTTAGTGCATTCACGACCATTATGCTGCTCTTCTTCCGACTCCTCCGAATCTCTCTACTTCACTCCTGGAAGTCCTTGGTTCGACTCCCTCCAAGTCTCAATTTCCCTTCTGGAAATCCTTCTGCCAATGTCGAGTTGCCCCACTCCGATTGTATGAGCAACTGCACCACTGATCCAGATTCCTTGGCTGGAAATCCGCTTCAGCAACAACTCCATCCTCCTTGGTCTTGCCCTGTTAGCTACTGTTCTGACCAGATTACCCCACCAGCTTCGCTTTGTAAATTACTCACAGCCTCCTATGCCCTAGCAATCTGAAGCACTGAGCCTCTAGGCTCTGCGAATCCCGACGCAGACAAATTTTGCACCTCCTGGCCACAATGTCGATCCTTCCTGATTGAGAAAGATGACCAGTCATTGTGTAGGTCAGGTCTGCTCCTTTCTGCCTCTACGCTGATCCTCCTCCTGGATCGAACTGATGACATAGGCCCTCTGCTTCATTCCTTCCTCGCTGCTTTCTGCTAGGAACAACTTCTGTCACCGGAGACAATTGTTTCTGTTGCTACTGCTTTGCTAGGTTATGCCTTTAGTTATCCTGTGATCTGCAACCATGCTTTGATACCATGTTGGAATTTCTAAGTTTAACCTGTTAGAAATTCTTTTTGTATTATCTGATTTATTTCTTCCTACTTGTTCAATTACTTAACAAGTTACTTACCATGTAAACACTGAAAATCAATACAAGTACAATATCAACACATACAGATCATCAACTGAAAGTAAACAAGCACACAAGTGACACCGTTGTTTTTGGATTAATGTCCTTGGAAAAACCCAATGCGGGAAAACCGGTGCAGCTATTCAGAGGGTTTTATTATTATGCAGTTTCAAAATACAACCTGGGTGCCAGAAATGGCTCACCTAACAAAAAATGCCTTCGGCAGTAGTACCTCTCAGTCGGAGACAGATATTCCAACTAAATCACCGAATGAACGATCCCACAACAACAATACAACCTCTGCTTCTCTGTGTCACTCTGATAGGGACTGCGTCACCCTATCCGGCTCCAGCTCCCAGTCTGTCCCACGAAATCCTCCAGCGTTGCCTGTAGGCCCTGCGTCAGCCTCTCTGGCCTCTGCATCAGCTTCTAGAGCCTCTGCGTCAACCCCTAGACCCTCTACGTCTCACACACTGGCCTCTCTGGCTCTGCGCAGCTCCTGGCTGCCTCTGCATGGCCTCTAGCTGGCTCTGCATCAACCTCTCCTAGCTTTGCTCTGATCCTCCTAGTACTAACTCTGCCTCTCTGCTATGTATTCACTGCCCCTCAGCTGCAACTCAGATCACTCACTCGATTTCCTCTGCAAACCCTGCCTCATAAAATCGAATTCTTGATCTCACTTGGTGTGTTCTCCAATTGACCCTCAAGCCTCCTCTTATACTTTTCTTATTGGTCCATCAACGGCCGAGATTAAATCTCTAATCAACGTCTAAGATTAGATTTGGCTTGATCCATGACTTTTGGACCCTTGTAACCCTGTTTTATATTAATACCCATTAATATTTTATTTTTCCTAAGTTTAGACTTAGGAACTCCATTAAAAATATTAATTATTTTAATTTCTCCCAAACCAGTTAGAATCAGCCCAAACCATTTCTGGTATTGGAGATCTCATGTGCTTTAGCCTCTCCACCAATTTTCATGGCTAGGGCACATCTGATGCTACCCCAAATCAACACTCCCTCTTAGCGAGGACTGTGCTCTAGTAATACTCCTCATTGAGTATTACCCTGATCATCCAGCATCAGTCCCTGTGTTGATGGTAAGTCTCCCTGCCCAACATCCTCTGCACTGCTGCATGATGTACTATTGCCCATGGCCGTGCCACTGCCACTGCTGCATCTGTACGATAGCTCCCTTTGCATCTTTGCTACTGCTGGTCCATATACCCAGCATTGCATTTGCACTGCATCCCCTTCTCTTCATGCTGCATCATGCTGCCCATAGCACTACCACTGCTAACTACTGCACTGCAACTCAATTACCAAGAAGTAATTGATCCACCCAACTCTGACATCCCTGTCAGGCTAGAGACTCTCCCGATGTTGAAGCTCCCTCTGCCGCTAACAATTGCTCCCTATACTGACCTCTGCGCTGCTGCAACAACTCCATGCATCTCGCACTATTACACACCTCTCTGTGCCATCCTGCACTGGTGCAACACTCCCGTGCTTCTCGCATTGTTGCAGCCTACTGTCCCAAGACTCCTGTACTGTAGCACTCTCTGTCGCTTCATTCACATCCGTCTCTACCAACATCTGTCAGTCGTACTACTCCTCTTCGGGGCTCCCGAAACAAGGTATAATCCAAGAGATTGGGTACGTCAAGGATCCTGCCCCTCATTGCCTGTAGTCCGTCAAACTACAGCTCGATATCACCCCACTTCCTCTCAAGTGGCGCATGAGCACTCATGGCACAGTCGTCATCCTCCTCGACTTCTTTCTCCGCCTTTGTTGGCGCTGCCTTCGAGTCAGAAGCCTCTCCCTTACTCTTCTTCCTCGGACACTAGTTCGCATAGTGACCCAATTCCCCACAATGGAAGCACTTGACATTGGAGAGGTCCTTCTTATTTCTCTTCTCCTGCTTTCCCGCATATGCGAGACCCGTATCTTCTTCTTCCTCCTTCTTGATTCTAACCCCTTTTTCGCTACTCCTCGCCTTGGTCACCCGTCTAATCTCTTCTTGACAAAGAGACGCCCACAGTTCCTCCCAATCTAGAAGGCTCGACCTGCCCAGTATGCTCTGGACAAATATCTCCCAATCCTCTGAGATTGCATTCAATGTAGTCCTCACCATTAGTTCCTGTCCCGGTGTGGCCCCTATGGAAATTAGCTGGTCACAGATCTCCTTCAATCCATCGAGGAAGACATCTATTTGCTCTCCCTTTTGCGTGTGGTATGACTGCAGATGATTTTCAAGTAACATCTTTCTCTGCATGGAAGTATGCTGGTACAATTTCTTCAGGGCATCCCACATCTCATTTGTTGTGTCCTTCTCGACAATATGCAGCACCACATGATCCTTGACCCCATCAAGGATGATGCACTTCGCCTTGGCCGTTGCCTCCTCGTAATTCTCATTTTCAGCTGGGTCAACTGGGATCGCTCTTGTTTTCAAGGCAAAGTCCTTGATGTGATATCTGTCTAGAATGGACAAGATCCTGGCCTTCTAGACCACGAAGTTGGATGTTCCGTCCAACCTATCTTGATCTCTCAGTCCATTCACGACCATTATGCCGCTCTTCTTCCGACTCCTCCGAGTCTCTCTACTTCCCTCCTAGAAGTCCTTGGTTTGACTCCCTCTGAGTCTTGATTTCCCTTCTGGAAATCCTTCTGCCAATGTCCAGTTGCCCTACTCCGATCGTATGTGCAACTACATCACTGATCTCGATTCCTTGGTTGCAAATCTACCTCGGCAACAACTCCCTCCTCCTTGGTCTTGCCCTGTTAGGCACTGTTCTGACCAGAGTACCCCACCAGCTTCACTCCGCAAATTACCCACATCCTCCTATGCCCCAACAATCTGAAGGACTGAGCCTCTAGGCTCTGCGCAATCCCAGCACCGGCAAAATCTGCACCTCTTGCCACAACGTCGATCCTTCCTGACAGAGAAAAATGACCAGGCGCTGTGTAGGTCAAGTCTGCTCCTCTCTGCCTCTGCGCTGATCCTCCTCCTGGCTCGAACTGATGACGCAGGCCCTCTACGTTACCCCTTCCTCGTTAATTTCTGCTAGGAACAACTTTTGTCACTCAGGACAACTGTTTCTGCTGCCGCTGCTCTGCTAGCTAATGTCTTCAATTATCCTGTGATCTGCAACCATGCTTTGATACCATGTTGGAATTTCTAAGTTTAACCCGTTAGAAATTCTTCCTGTACTATCTGATTTATTTCTTCCTATTTGTTCAATTACTTAACAAGTTATTTACCATGTAAATACTAATCATCAATTGAAAGTAAACAAGCACACAAGTGACATCGTTGTTTTTGGACTAATGTCCTCGGAAAAACCACGGGGGATTTATTGGGGGAGGAATACCATATCAAGTGGGTTCATATTGGGGGGTTTATATTGAGGAAAAAATGACTATATTGAGCATATATTAGGGGGTAAAGGGTTTGTAAATTAGCAAGTATAAAAAGTGGAGCTCAAAATTAATGAAAAAATATAAAGGGGTATAAAAAATGTTAATAGAAAAATGGATACATACAATATCTAGTGAAAGTAGGGGTTTTTTAATTGGAAAGGTCTATTGGGTTCATATTGGTAGCGGGTTAAATAATGTGATTTTTAGAAGTATTTTCCAATATGTAGTCAAATTAGGGGTATTGTTTAGTATGCCACGAACGTACGTGATATGTCAGAGGTGCATTTAGTGAAGCCCTTGTGGAAAAAACCCAATGCGGGAAAACCGATGCACCTATTCAGAGGGTTTTATTATTATGCACTTTCATAATACAACCTGGGTGCCAGAAATGGCTCACCCAACAGAGAATGCCCTCGGCAGTAGTACCTTTCTGTCGGAAATAGATATTCTGGTTAAATCACCAGATGAACGATCCCATAGCAACAATGGAACTTCTGCTGCTCTGCGTCACTTGGATAGGGACTGCATCACCTTATCTGGCTCTCCAACTCCCATTTGTCCCACGAAATCCTCTAGTGCTGCCTTAGGCGCTGTGTCAGCCTCTCTAGCCTCTACGTCAGCTTCTGGAGCCTCTATGTCAGCCCCTGGACCCTCTACGTCTCACATGCTAGCCTCTCTGGCTCTGTGTAGCTCCTGGCTACCTTTGCGTGGCCTCTAGTTGGCTCTGCATCAACCTCTCCTGGTGCTGCGCTGATCCTCCTGGTACTAACTCTGCCTCTCTGCTATGTATTCACTGCCTCTTAGCTGCAACTCAAATCACTCACTTGATTTCCTCAGCAAACCCTGCCCCAGAAAATCGAATTCTTGATCTCACTTGGTGTGTTCTCCAACTAACCATCAAGCCTCCTCTTATACTTTTCTCGTTGGTCCATCAACGAACGAGATTAAATCTCTAATCAACAACTAAGATTAAATTTGGCTTGATCCATGACTTTTGGACCCTTCTAACCCAGTTTTATATTAATACCCATTAATATTTTACTTTCTTAAGTTTAGACTTAGGAACTCCGTTAAAAATATTAATTATTTTAATATCTCCCAAACCGGTTAGAATCTGCCCAAACCATTTTTGGGTCTTGGATATCTCATGTGCTTTAGCCTCTCCACGAATTTTCATGGCTAGAGCACATCCGATGCTACCCCAAATCAACATCTAATCATGGTCGTTGGTTCACCAAAAGAGATTATAAGAGCAACTTGATGGGGATGGAGAAGATACACTTGAGAGGTCGAGTTCCTTGGAAGATCGAACTATCCAGCTGCAAATATTGAGCAGAGAAGAAGAGTTGGAGCCAGAAGGGATGCAAAGATAGAGAGAGAACAACATAAGTGAATTTCGAAGGAGTTTCCAGTCCCAGAGAGGCGACAGCAAGAGGTCAATTTATTCCACTAAGGGTTGTTGAAGAAAGTGTAACTAGGTTCGGTCTTCACACTACTATTGAGGGACAAATTGGAGGATCTTTAATGCATTTGATGTTTGGATTGTTTCTATTCTATCTTGGAGCTTCTCTCTTGCAAATATGATGAATGGATATACTCTTTTTGCCATGTAAGTTTATCTTTTATGTGAAACTTTCATTATATGTATAATGTATGGAATACTGTATTGTGCTCTAAATTTATGTGAAAATCTTGAATCACTTGGTAGTCTTGATCTATTGCATGCGTTATTCATTGGGCAACAAGAGTGAATGTTCGTAGGGGTTATCTTTGAAAGATTCAACCTTGAAACTCCATCTAGCTTTGCAAACAGTGTAAATTCCTTGTATAGTCTAACTACCACCTCCTACACTAGCGAAGTTGCATATTGGACTCCTTGATGAAGCAAACAGTCTAAAATCAAATATTATTCTCGACTCCATTCTCCCAATTGGATAGGAATTGATCCTTGTCTTGATGATCACCTCAATGAAATTTTAGTTCCCCTTTTCTAAATTCTCTAAGACATAACCTTAGAGGTCTCCTAGGGCATCAAACGAAATTCATTTGAGCCATCCATTTTGAGAGCGAGCAGAACTGCACCTGCACTAGTGTTCTCTCTTGGTTTTCAAAAATTTTGAAGCATTTTCCACGGCTAGATTTGGAGATATCCCAAGCCCTAGCTTCAAAATCGTTCTTGTTCCTAGCTTTCCTTGATTAGTGGCTTCCTCAAGGGTCATTACATTACAATTCAAGCGAAATCCATGTTTCATTCATCCTCTTCTTGCCCCTTTGAAAATTCAGAAACCTAAATCCTATTGCAACAAATGGAAATTGATTGCTAATTAAATTTAACAATTTATTTACTATTTGTTGCAGCGAATACTAAATAAAGCACATTGCGACCTACACAAATAAAATTGCGGAAGAATAAACGCTAGAAGAAATGCTAGCACTGTAATATCCCTAACCCGGAATAATCCTCAAACCCTAGCAAAAACTCCAACCAAATATGTGCAAATGATATAATAACCCGGAAATGACAAAATAACAGTGATACAACATATAATAATGTAAACAGGAAATATAAGTAGATACTCAAGAAATGTAGCAAGAAATTCTAAGCCATTTTATTATACTGAGCAATAAAACGAGTACAAGAGGTGATCAGATAGATGGCACCTCAACTTGCACAAGGCAAGTGAAGAAATACTCTCAAAATAACAAGGAATGGCCTCTCTGCGTGGATGCTGCTGGAGAACTGTCGTGCTGCTAGGAAACAAATAATGATTTGGGGTTGCTCCCCTCCTTGGAAAATGTTGAAACTCTGGAATTAGGCTCCACTTCGAAAACCCAAAAAAACCCAGAAAGCTTTCCTGGAATAGCCGACCCCTGAAAATCACCCCCCTTGGGGAACTGCGTAGTCCCTCAATGCTCTGCGCTGCCACTGAAGAAACCCCTCTAGAACTCTGCCTAAAACTCTGCCAAAAATCCTCCAAGATGCAAGGGCTAGTCCCCTGCTCAGTCACCCAACATAAATCCTCCTGCAAAATCCCCAATCCAACACTACTGCCAGAGAGAATTGCGTCCCTCTCCCAGTACTGCGCAGTCCTCCAAAACACTGCTGAAACTGCTGTTGGAATGCTGATAAAACTATTGCTGAACTGCCAAAGGAAATACCTTGCCCGAGCAGGCACTCGAAGTCCGGGGCTAAGGGTGAGATCTCCGAACGGAGACACTCAATGCACTAAACAGTGCTGCAAACTAGCTAAACAACCAGCGTGCTCAGAAGTCGAAATGACTAGCTCAAAATGCACATAACTGAATGATCCAAAATGAGGGGGCTCCTCTCTGTTTTATAGCCTCTGCCTCTCACAATCCCTAGGCTTACCTCCTCCTGTGTGATTCCCTTCTTGCCACGTGTTTCTTCCCTCCTGCATAGTCCTTCCATGTGTCTGCGTGGGCCCCAATTCTGCATCCCCCTTTGGCCCCCTTGGCTCCCCTTTAAGTCACAACGTTGTGCTACTAGGAAGTGACTTTTTATTCTAAAAGTGAGTTATGTCCCCCATCCTCACTTTTTTATTTACAAGTAACTATAGAAGGCAAAATTGGACAAAATTGAATATTCCAATTAGCCATGGCTAATTAGGAATATTACAGTCTCCCCCGGCAAATGTTGCTTGTCCTCAAGCAACTGAAGTGATGGATGCTGCAAGATCTTCTCATTCTCCCAAGTGGCATCCTCATCCGGCAAATTCTTCCACCTCACCAAGAATTCTTGGACCGTCCTGCTCTGCAGCTGCCTCTCCCTAGTATCAATGATAGCCTCCCGCTACAATACCAAATGCCCCTCGTCATCCATGGGTGGTAGCTCATCGTCACTATCACATGCTGCCCCAATGCCTTTTTCAGGCATGATACATGAAAAACGTTATGAATCTTGTTGCCTTGGGGTAGCTCCAACTCATATGCAACTTGTCCAATCCTGCGTATCACCCTGTATGGCCCATAAAAGCGGGGCTTGAGCTTCTCAACCCCCTTTTGCTTTAGTGATGACTGTCGGTATGGCTGCAATCGTAGGTAGACCATGTCCCCCACCTCGAATTGTCTCTCCACCCAACCCCTGTCAGCATACAACTTCTGCTGGTTCTGCGCTGTAGCCATGTTATCCTTGAGAGCTTGGAGAATATCTTGACTCTCTTGGATCCAAATCTTGGCTCTAGGAGCCTTGCTATCACCAAACATCACGTTAGCAAAAGATAAAGAATGATACCCATATAAGGCATAGAATGGTGACATACCAATGAACTTGTGATGTGAGGTATTATAGTAGTACTCCCCTAGATGCAGCCACCTCAACCATGCTCGCTGCTGTCCACTGACATAGTTACACAAGTAGCCCTCTAGCCACTTGTTAACTATCTCTGTCTGCCCATCCGTCTGTGGGTGATAACTGGTACTCGGTGTCAACTCCGTCCCCACCAACCAGAAAAGCTCCTGCCAAAGCCCGCCCATGAAATGGTTGTCCCTATCACTGATGATAGTCTTAGGAAGACCATGTAGCCTAAAGATCTCTCTGAAGAACAGCTTGGCCACCTGTGCTGCTGTATAGTGAGCGGATATGGCAAAAAAAGTGTGTGTACTTCGTCAGTCGATCAACGACGACAAAGATACAATCCTTGCCCTGTGCCGCGGGCAACCCTGTGATGAAATCCATCGAAATACTCTCCCATTCCCCCTTTGGAATGGAAAGAGGTTGCAATAATCCCGCGAGATGGCTCATCTCTCCCTTGTTTCTCTGGCAAACATCGCACTCCTAGATGTGCTGGAGTACGTCCTCCTTGAGGCCCTTCCATGAGAACCTCTCCCTAATGGCCCTGTAGGTTTTGGTAAACCCCTGATGTCCTGCCAATGGTGTATCATGTGATGCTTGGAGTATCTTCTTCTTGAGCTGAGACCCCTTAGTCAAGAAGATCTGGTCCCTGTAGTAGATGATCTCATCGACCACCCTGTACCTGTCATCTGCCACCTTCCCGTCCAGAACCTCACATACAAACCTGTCCTTGGAGTACTCTACTAAGAGTCGAGCCCTCCAGTCTGTATCCAAGCTCATAAGAGACAACGTGGCTGGTCTACGTGAAAGGGCATTTGCTACCACGTTGTTCTTCTCCTTGACATATTCAATGTCAAAGTCATATGCCTGGATCTTGCTGATCCACTTCTGCTGCCTCTCCTGTAGCTGCTTCTGCTCCAAAAAGAACTTGAGGCTATTGTGATCAGTCCTCACCCTGAACCTGTTACCAACCAGATACTGTCGATACTTAGCCAATGCATGCATGATGGCCAACATCTCCTTGTCGTATATAGAATACAACCTCTCGTGCGGAAGGAGCTTCATGCTCTCAAAGGCTATAGGGTGACCTCCTTGCATCAACACTGCACCGATCCCCTCTCCTGATGCATCACACTCCAAAACAAATGGCTGCATAAAATCTGGCAACGCAAGCACTGAGCAGCTGCTCATAACCTCCTTGAGCCTGTCAAAGGCTCGCTGCGCTGTATCCGACCAACTGAATGCCCCCTTCCTCGTCAAATCTATTAGGGGTGCAGCAAGCTGCGAGAAACCTTTGACAAACTTCCGGTAGTAAGTACAAATGCCAATGAATCCTCGAAGTTCCGTCACATTTCTCAGTCTTGACCATTCTCTGATGGCCTTGATCTTGTTCTCGTCGACTCTCACTCCGTCCACTCCTATGATGTGTCCCAGATACATCTCCGTCAACCCAAACTCACACTTGGAGAGTTTGGCATAGAACTGTTGCTCTTGTAAGATACGCAATACCGTCTCAATGTGTTGGAGATGCTCCTCCCAAGTCTTGTTGTAAATGAGAATGTCATCAAAGAATACCAACACAAACTTCCTCAAGTGACTACGAAAGATGTGATTCATGCAGGACTGAAATGTAGCGGGCGTTGGTTACCCAAAAAGCATCGCCAAGAACTCAAAGTGCCCATAGTGACACCTGAAGCGGCTTGGGAATGTCCTGCTCCCTCACGCGAATCTGATGGTACCCAGATCTCAAATCAATCTTTGAGAAGAATCGTGCTCCCTTCAACTCGTTCATCAACTCATCAATCTTGGGTATGGGGTACCTGTTCTTTAGGGTCTTCTTATTTAGGGCCCTGTAGTCAATGCACATCCTCAATGTACCGTCCTCCTTCTTCACCAACACTACAGAAGAAGCGAAAGGACTCATGCTCAATCGAATGTGCCCAAGAGCCAGCAACTCTTGGATAGCCTGCTCAATCTCATCCCGATAGGCCTTGGGGTGCCTATAGGGGGTGGTGATCACTGCCTGTATACCCTGCTCAAGCTCGATGGTGTGCTCAAACCCTCGATCCGGTGGCTGTCCTAGTGGAATCTCACCAAACACTATGGCATACTGATCAAGGATGGACTGTATCTTTGGATGTATCGTCGGCCCTGTAGTCCCTACCTCCGATGCACGTAGCTCCACTGCCCACTCTATGTCTCCCTTCCGGAAAACTGCCTCCATCCGATGAGCCGATACAGTCTGAGGCGGATTTGTGTGCTGTCCCCGTATCTTCTCATGCCTCCTTGTCTTCTCATCATCCCACTCCATCTCTAGGGTCTTCCAATCCGTCGTGACTTTCCCTAGAGTGATAAGCCATTGAACACCTAGTATCATGTTGGTGTCTGGGATATCGACCACGAAAAAGTGGTCAGTCAATGTGTAGGTGCCCATCATCACTGAAAGCTCTGGAATATAACGAGCACACGTCATGGTCTGAGCTCCTGGGACCAAGACTGGAAACCCATCGAAGCTCTCTGCCTGAATACCTCTCCGCTCAACCATGTGTGCATCGATGAAGTTGTGGGTCGCCCCACTGTCAACCAAAACTGATACTCGCTGGCCACGTACTGTCCCTCGTACGCGTAGCGTCAGATGCTTGGGAACTCCTCGCAATGCTGCATGGGCCCCTTCGGTGGGTGCAAAAGATGCACCACCTGCTGCTGGCAGTGGAGGTGGCAAAGGTCCCTGTATGGCATGGCTATCTCCTGCCTCCACATCATCCTCGTCATCCTCTTCTCCACTGCTCTCGGAGAAGAACTCAATAAAATGTGCTTTACCCGCAGCACATCTATGTCCCGGTGCCCATGGCTCTTGGCATGTGAAGCACAACCGCTTCTTCTTCAGCTCCCTCTTGACATCGTCCTCAATCTGTACTCGTCCTGGATTCCCCCTCGGAGGTGGAATCCTCACATCCTTCCCCTTAAGATTGAAAAGGTTGTCTTTGGGGGTAAGGTGTGCGGGTCTTGGGTAAGACATCCTATAAGTCCCGGGTCCTGCTGATAGCGTCCTGGAGCGTAGTTGGTCTAGTGGATCGGACTAGACCCCGAAGTGGCTCTGCTAACCCCTCAACATACATATAGACCCTCCGTGCCATGGAGAGGTCTGGCACCATCACGAAGACCCTTAAGGAATCTGCGATGTAGGTCTTTGGGCTCCCTGTCTGTTTGAGCCTTGTCAACTCAACAAAATGCTACTCTGGATCCCTTCGATCAAATCGCTCCATCAATCTCCTGGTAAACTCTGCATATGTCATCACTGTAGAGTGCCCGAGTGTAACCATCCCGTGAAACTACTAATCCTGGGCCTCGCCATCCAAATGCAATGTTGCCACCTTGATGGCCTCTGCCTTTGACATCTGGTTGAGTTGGAAATAAATGTCCAACTTCTCCACCCAAGACTTTGCTGAACTGTTTGATGAACCATCAAACGTAGGCAAGTGGAATCTACTTGCTGCACGGTTGGTGTCACCATCATGGTAATGCCGGTTTCCTCTATGATGATTGCGGGGCCTACTATCTCGCTGGAGCTGGACAAAGTCTTTGAATGAAAGAGCATCCCTGAACTCCTGCCCATATGCCTGGTACTCTGCAAAATAATCGCCCATATAGCCGGGCTCTGCCTCCTGCTGGGCTCCGACCCCTGTGTCTGCTCTTAAGAACGTGGGCATGGTAGAGCTTGTAGGGGCATGCAAGGCCACCTGCTGCGCAGTATCACGTTGCTCTGGCAAATGATGGGATGCACCTGATCCCTCACCAATCTGAAAAACTCGTGGGCTCTCACGCTGTCTGGCCTCTACTGCTGTGAATCTCTGCCCCATCACCTCAATTTGCCTTGACAGATCTTGCACTGATTTGAGGAGCATATCCGTGAATCTCTTCCCATCCTCATCTGCCATCTGCTCTGCGTCCACCACAGTCTCTTTCTGTTCTCTGTCAACCACCAGCTTCTCTTGTCCTGCGTCCACCATCGGAACACAGTCTCCCTCTCTGTAGGTATTCTCCAACCTACGTCCAGTGTCGCTGTATCTCCTACCTCTGTAACAAATGTAGGGATTTTCCCCCGGTGTCATAGATTGCTAGCTCCACAGGCTGAGCCAGACCTATGCTCCGATACCACTATAATATCCCTAACCCGAAATAATCCTCAAACCCCAGCAAAAACTCCAACCAAATATGTGCAAATGATATAATAACCCAGAAATGACAAAATAACAGTGGTACAACATATGATAATGTAAACAGGAAATATAGGCAGATACTCCATAAATGCAGCGAGAAATGCTAAGCCATTTTATTACACTGAGCAATAAAATGAGTACAAGAGGTGATCAGACAAATGGCACCTCGACTTGCACAAGGCAAGTGAGGAAATACTCTCAGAATAACAAGGAATGGCCTCTCTGCGTGGATGCTGCTGGAGAACTGTCGTGCTGCTAGGAAACAAATAATGATTTGGGGCTGCTCCCCTCCTCGGAAAATGTTGAAATTCTGGAATTAGGCTCCACTCTGAAAACCCAGAAAGCTTTCCTGGAATAGTCGACCCCTGAAAATCACCCCCCTTGGGGAACTACGTAGTCCCTAAATGCTCTGCGCTGCCACTGAAGAAACCCCTCCAGAACTCTGCCTGAAACTCTGCTAAAAATCCTCCAAGATGCAAGGACTAGTCCCCTGCTCAATCACCCGGCATAAATCCTCCTGCAAAACCCCCAATCCAACACTACTGCCAGAGAGAACTGCGTCCCTCTCTCAGTGCTGTGCAGTCCTCCAAAACACTGCTGAAACTACTGTTGGAACGCTGATAAAACTACTGCTGAACTGCCAAAGGAAATACCTTGCCCGAACAGGCATTCGAAGTCCCCCGGGGCTAAGGGTGAGATCTCCGAACGGAGACACTCAATGCACTAAACAGTGTTGCAGACTAGCTAAACAGCCAGCGTGCTCAGAAGTCGAAACGACTAGCTCAAAATGCACATAACTGAATGATCCAAAATGAGGGGGCTCCTCTCTGTTTTATAGCCTCTGCCTCTCACAATCCCTAGGCTCACCTTCTCCTGCGTGATTCCCTTCTTGCCACGTGTTTCTTCCCTCCTGCATAGTCCCTCCATGTGTTTGCGTGGGCCCCAATTCTGCATCCCCCTTTGGCCCCCTTGGCTCCCCTTTAAGTCACAACGTTGTGCTACTAGGAAGTGACTTTTTATTCTAAAAGTGAGTTATGTCCCCCGTCCTCACTTTTTTATTTACAAGTAACTATAGAAGGCAAAATTGGACAAAATCGAATATTCCAATTAGCCATGGCTAATTAGGAATATTACAAGCACACACACATAGAATAACAGTTACTTTTGGATAATGTCCCCAGAAAAACCCAACTTGGGAAAATCGGTGCAACAGTTGAGGGTTTTAATATTAAGCAACAATTAAATAATCCGAGTACAACTGGATGCCGAAACTGGCAATCCTATAGAGAAAAAATAGCAAGAAAATTTAGTGAGGAAATTCCTCACTCCACAGGAAAATTCACCTCACTCCACAGGAAAATTCATCTCAAGTTCAGCCATCCAAACTGGCTTTGCACAATGACTGCATCACCCTAACGCTGTCTCTTTTGCACTCAACTCGAACTAGCTTCTCCTCAAGCCGCCTGGTCTACTGCTGTCTAGGAAAATGTCTCTCCTGGCCTCTGAAACCTTTACTCGACTTCTTGCACTGAAACTCTGTGTTCCCTAGTAGTTTCGAAATCGCCTCCAGAGGCTGCTGCACTGCTCTGCATCAGCCTCACTGTGGCTCACTTGCCTCTCTGCAAATGCACTCACTGGAACTGGAATCCTTCCTTTGACTTCACTGCCCCTGCCCCTCTCTCATTGCTTTGATATCACTTTCGCTGTCTCTGGCAACTGACTGCCGCTACTTTGGAAATCGATTTGCTCATGAAATCGAACTTCTCAAGTGTTCTCTCCAAGTTCCCATCGAATTCTTCTTATAATCCTCTGTTGGGACTCCAACGACCAAGATTAAATCTTAATCGATGGCTAGGATCATCTTGAAGTCGATCCGTGTGAATTTCTAGAACATTCACACCTTGACATAATTAATTCTGATTAATTAACCATATTCCCTAAGTTTAGACTTAGGAAATATTTAAAAAACTGGCTAATAGTCTAATTAAGTCATTTCTATGCAAAATTTCCAGAAATGATTTCAGGGTTTTGGAGATCTCATGTATTCTATTCTCTCCACAAAATTTCAAGGCTAGAACACATCCTATGCTACAAAAACTAACACTCCCTTGCTTGGTCTAGATCTTTTATTTAAAGTTTCACTCGAAACCCTAGACTTTGTTTGGGGCTTCTTGGACTTCTTTGTGGTCCCATACCCTCATTATTCATTATCTTTTAAGGCCAGCTGGAAATCCTTCTTCCCTTAGGAATCCTAGGTCTAGGGCATCCCTTATCAATCAAAATAACTCTAATCCCTAGGTCTAGGCCTCCTTTGAGCCTTTCTTGGAGAGCCCCACGCCTTGCTTCTAAAGCAAACAAACCTTTTCATTTGAGTCTCACCTATGAATGGACTCTAGAAATCACTGCTTATCTAATCATTGACTTATCATTCATAGTGATTTCCTTCATACTAGGACAACTCCCATCGGCAAAAGTCCATAACGAGCAGGGGACATTGACTAAGGTGACAATGGATCCTTGTCCCGTTGTTGCCATTTGGTGTAGTAGTTGCCTCTTGGAACCCCTCTTAAGACCCTTGCTAGATTGAGTGGTAACACCTCCAACAAACCACGAGTGTCCATTACAAATGTCAAAACTAGGACCTCATCCACTAGCACCAAAACAACCTCAAATACACCGATACATAACTTTGTTTTGAGTTTGTCCTTCTGTTGTAGGTTCTCATCTTGGTTAGGGTTGATGTCACTCTGCTCCAACTCCTTGTTTGTCCTCCAAAAACCTCCTCAATAGTTGCGGCCCACCTTTGTCTTATTTTTGCTCCGAAATGCTACCTTCTACGAGAGTTATTGACCCTCCTAAGGCCTTATGGCACCCTCCTAGACAATGATATAGGGCTCGACCCTTCTCCCATGCTAGGTACAGGTCTGCGACTACTAAATGAGCTTCCAAAACAACCTTTTGCCCCCCTATAATGAACCAGATCCCTGCGGCCTGTAAGATAGAGGTTGTTCACACAAATTATGCCATAAAAAACAGACCCAAAACTCCCTTAAGCTATGCGGCCCCCTGCAATAACTCAGACCTGCAATGTAGACAAAAAACAGATCTAAACTAGTCCCGTGTTCCCACGCTTTGTCCTCTTCTATTTGCGGCTGCCTCAAAGATGCATTGGTTCTGTTTTGATGCACATTGGATGTGCTAAATGATCTCCAACTCACCTTGTATTTGTATCTTTCACAAGGGCTTCATGTGGTGTCAACGAACATGTCTTGTGGCACACCAACATACCAAGCCGACATGACTTATGTGCCACAAAACCTAGCAACAATATATAAAAACTAACATCTCATCATAGACACCTCATATTTGAGTGATTTTCACTGCCCCTTTCTCCTCTAAGGGTCCTCTAACACCTCCATGTGTCAAATCACTCAAATGCCTTAGGGTTCCACAACCACCAACTTGGGTGCAAAGCCCACGCCTTGGGTTCTAAGCTCACAAATCACTTTTGTGGTGCTCCAACCTCCAAACCTAGAACCCTAGGGTTTGGAGTACCTCCCAAGCTACGAAATCTCAACATGGCCCACAATATTTAGTAGTAGATGGATCAATGTTTAGGATGGCGTAGGCAGATCTTGAGTGACAGTTGCAGACCTAGTTGCAATCAAATGTTGAGGGGCACAGAGCAGTTGTAGTGTAGACAATTACTCAGTGGATAGTGCAAAGTCCAGTTGCATTTGGAAACTCCGAAGACAGTTGCAAAGCCAATCCAGAGACAATTGATTCAAATTTTTAGTTCTCAGTTGCAGTATTTAGAGCAACAACAACAATATGAAATCAAATGCAGCATAGGGAAGAGTTGGCAGCAGTGCAGGAGGCACAGTGCAGTGCCAACAACAACGCATATGTAGGATGTTTCAGCTATATAGTGGCAGATGAATCAGAGTATGCACAGTAGTTGGTGGGCAGTGGCAGTTTGTCACAGATGTCAGACATCAGTAGCATGAGGGAAAATGTTATGGGAGAAATACCTTCCTCGCTAAGAGGGAGTGTTAGTTTTTGTAGCATTGAACATGTGTTCTAGTCTAGACTTTGGTTAGAGAGGCTGAGAAACACAAGATCTCCAAAACCTAGAAAATTTTTCAAGAGAAAACACCCAGAAACAACTCAATTAAATTAATTGATCAATAATTAAAAAATGCCTAAGTCTAACTTAGGAAAATCAATTAATTAAAGGGAATTAATTGAGAAAAGTGAGTTGATATTAATCATTGATGGGGATCTAATCATGGTCTTTGGTTCACCAACGAGAGATTATAATAGAAACTCAATGCAGATGGAGAAAACACAGTTGAGAGGTCAAGTTCCTTGGTAGATTGAGCTATCAAGTTGCAAAGATTGAACTAGGAAGAAGAGTTCGAGCTAGAAGGGATGCAAAGACAGAGAGGAAGCAGCAGAAGTGAATTCCGAAGGAGATTCCAGTTCGGGAGAGGCAGCAGCGAGAGGTCGATTTATTCCACTGGGGAATGCACAAGAACCGCATAAGAAGCTTCAGAGGGCAGTTTGATTTGGTTGAGGAGGAGGCCGATTCAGGTGCGCAAGGCCGAGATAATTTTCTAGAGTACTGGAGCTTCACTTCCAGCAGCAACAACAAGAAGGACATCTTAATAAGAGTAAGATTTAGGCAGTGTGAGTTACAAGTTGTGCAACATCTGTGTAGGGGCCCATGCAGGGGCCTTGGATAGCCAAATTCGAGTGGTCAGTTTGTAGTCAGATGGCTTGTGGAGGAGGGAAAATTTCCCTTAACAATTTTGGCGAGATTATTTGCAGAGGATTGCCAGGTTGGCATCCAGATTTGTACTTGGAATTTTCATTGCTGCATAATAATAATAAAACCCTCATCTGCTGCACCAATTTCATCTATACACCCGTTTCCCACATTGGGTTTTTCCGGGGATATTTGTCAAAAAATAACAGTGTCAAATTTATTGTGTGTGCTCTATTTTCTCAATTCTTGTTTTTATTTTCCGCAATATTTTTATGGTGAAGAAATTGCAATGTGATTTATTTGTTATTTTTCCGTAACAAAATAAACTGCATAATTAATCAGTTGGAAGAATAAATTCAAGTCGCTGCATTTCAAGGAATTTTCACAGGTTGTTCTTCGTTCTATGGCATTCTAATGATTCTCGTAAAATGAGGATATTGTCAACATATTTTAATTAAATACACTAAACTTCATTTGGGAAAGATTATTTGGAGGAACACTTTAGTGTAATAGCTCCTTCGAATCGGAATAAAGAGATCTATAGGATGGGATGATGAAAAGTAACTTTCAGTGGCTAGAGAGATCATAGAGGCAGATTTACCATTTTTCAAGATTAAAAAGTGTCTTAAATAAAATAAAAAGTCACTTCTATAAAATAAAAGTTAAGGGGAGGAGCTTCTAGAATGGAAATATAGTAATAAATAAGTGCTTCTAGAAGATTATAGAGAGATTCATCAAGTCTTTATAAGGATGAGGAGCAAGTCATTTGGGCATATCTTGGATTTGGAGTATTTTCTTGTGGAGAGTTTCTGGGAACTTGGGTTTTTAGGATCAAAGAGCCCTAGGACGAAAACCTTTGGGTTTCTTGGTGTGTTGGACAAAATCCCAACCCACTGTTGAGGAGATTTCATCCATAAGTCTGACGGAGCTTCATCGGCATCAGTTGTGAGCAGATCTATGGATTGGAGCGAGGATCACATTTCCATTGATGTAATAGCTATTGTCGACCATTAGCTGGTGTTATTTAATATAATAATAAGGCTGAATTTTGCTGAGTTTTCTCGTATTAATTCTGACTTTGGAGCATTTCATGCAATTTCTGGGTTCTATTGCAAATTTGATTAATTTGCATGCAATATCTATCGTGTAAAATTATGCAAATTTTATCGTGTTTTTTAATTTCATGGAGTAATTTTTTCCAGAGTTATTTTTAACGAAAATATTCCGAAAGGAATATTACACATATTGAGGCATATAGATCAATGTATCTCTGGTCTTAGTTCCATCAACCAGAGAATGCTGAAATGTTTGTACAATGAAAGGTTTCCTGCATCAAAAATTGGGTGTGTGGATAGACAGAGGAGAGGTGGCAAGAGATGACCCATTGTCCAACCACAAGCCCATCAAGTTAATGGTCTTCTGGGAAAATGATAAAATGGATACTTAGACGTTGTACAAGTTCAGTCGTGCCCCAAGGGTAGGTTGAAACTTGTAAGCATGAAATCTTGAGAGATTGGAATGTTACCTTGCCGCTTAAGGTATGACAGTTGCACTAGCTCCGTAAAAAACACATAAACAACTTATTATGCTCACTAATATTCTAAGACGAAAATTATAAAGTGTCACAGGCTCCAATAATGCACACCCTTATACTTTCCCCTTGGTGGCTTCTTGTATTTTTGCTCCAAGTGTTACCACTACAACTCTAATTTCATTTTTAAGAGTGAATTTTCTATTTTTCCCTATCATGATTTGTGAAAGTATATTAACTTTTCCCTAAATAAATGCCGGGTCACCCGATTCACTGTTTTCATGGTTTTCATTTTAGGTTTTCTATACTTTATCCCTCATCTTTATGACAGACATAATTATGAATGCAGCTCAAAACTGGAAGGGTGGATACCAAGTTGCAGACTGTCTGATAAAGTATGTTGGTTGAACGTTGTGTCTATAATGCTTTTACAATTCCCAATTTAAAATCTCTATTCAGATTCTTGATTTGTTTTCCTAAGAGCAATTTAATTTTCCTTTCCTATTTAGCATAGCAATCTAGCCATTAGCACTGTTGTTGAAGCAAAGTGTCTTCTAAATTTACTTGTTTGGAGTGCCAGGCAAATGACCAACTGAAACAATGGTTGGCTGATGACAATGCAATGGAACAAGCTATTGATGCAGAGTATGTCTTTTTCTCTCTTAGAATGTAAAGTGATACGATGACTTACATAATATAGAGCGATTATGTGGTATTTATGCAAATTGAGGCATTTTTAATTTAATCATTCTAGCTTGTTCTAACTATCTTGGTGGCTTCAATTTATTTTAGTTGGTATCTTCTACATGCAGAGCACCAGTTGCCTAGTCATATATGCAGTGCTTGTAAGGCTATTCGACTGAGCAAAGAGGACAACAGGCCTTCTGTTATTGGGTATACAGGAACACCACTTTCTACAAAAAGGAAAAAGGAAGTTAATGGTTACATCCAATTGATAATCTTGTTTGCATTGTTATTACTCCATTCATTATCTAGGCTTAGTAAATAAGAGTTTTTTTTGCACTGGTCAGGAGTATTGCGTGTGGTTCAGAAGGTGTACGAGCAGTACTACCATATCCAGAGGTCAGTTCATGCCATCCCACTTTTTTGTATTCAAGAAACCTTTAGAAGCCCACAACATGGATAGAAACAACAAGCTCGTACCAACCATATCCATGGAATTCACCATAAACTGTACCAGATGTGCCCTATTTTTCTGCTGTATTTTCTTTTGAAGCAGTGATTTACTTTCCTTTTAAGTTATGATTGGCATTACAGTTTGACAATCAATGTTATGGTCATTACATTTTATTCTGGTTCTGGTAATTATGCCATCAAGATGTGAAACTTTCATTTACTTCATCGAACTAGAGTTGCAGGATTAGGAAAGGCTGATCCGTTGGTTCTTGTGATGAACAGGTGTCTGAGAGACATGCCTCCATTGTGCATAAAGATAATGCATTCTTTCTCACTGATATGGGTAGTCAACATGGTACCTTGATAATAGAGTAAGTTTGAAGAAGATAAGACGGGTCTTTCTCTTATTCAAAACGAGGGTATAATACTTCTATTCTCAGAAAAATTAACAATTGTTATCTTTTCAGTAAAGAGGGTAGGAGGCATCATGTTCATTCCAACAAGACAATCAGGATACATCCTGGTTATGTTATTCAATTTGGAACACACAAACAGGTAGTTATCATGAATTTACTCAACTTTATTTCATCTTTAGAATCTACTAGGATGCATAGAAATTGTCTCATATACTGACTTTAGCATATCTGTGCAGGCTGCTTTGCGGGTGAAGCTTTCTAAAACCCTGCCCAATGAAAATTCTATCGTACAAGATTCATAGTAATTGGATGCGCTGGAGAATAAATCCGACATATAACAGCCTATGTTGCGTCTGATTGTTTTGCTACAAAAGTTTTACTTCGAATACTATCTTTTATCACCATGTACAGCCAATCACTGCAAAAGAGCTGGGTGGCTGGCTGACAGAATTTTTAGTCTCTCAGAGTGACTTCTTTAAAGTTGAAAATTCCTTATGGAAAAAGGAGATGGATGATTTTCTAATTTTTTTGTATAATTTCTTTAACAGTGATTAATACTTGCATGTTTGCTATATCACAAATTACTTTAACAGTGATTAATACTTGCATGTTTTCACTCCCTTTTATTGTTCGTTGGCTCTCCGATGAAGTTCTCTACATCACACAGAATCTGACGAAGTTCCCTGTTGGTTCTTCCTCTACCAACAGGTGCTTTTATTTTCTCCTCTTCCTCATCCTGGGAATCTTCCTGATCTAAGGAAGGATCCTTCACTTCCTTTGGTTGAAGAGGCATGACCAACAGATCCTCTTTTGACTGCTCCTTGGAAGGCATTTCGCGAGATCTTCTGAAAACTCTGTCCTCCATGAACTTTACATCTCGTCATACTACTATCTTCCTGCTCCCTAGAAGATAGATCCTGTATGCCTTAGCATTTTCACTATATCTTTTTAGAAACCCCTTTTCTACAGTCTGATCCAGCTTCTTCCTCTTTTCTTCGGGTATGCGGCAATAAGCCAAACTCCCAAATATCCTGAAATGACGGACTTTAGGTGTCTTCCCAGTGAAGACTTTCTCTGGAGTAATCTTGCCCAATGCCCGATGTGGTGTCCTGTTCTGAATGTAGACAGTTGTGTTGCATGCTTCTGACCACAGGGATTTTGGCATATCCCGATCATATAGCATGACGCCAACTGCTTCTACAATAGTCTTATTTTTCCTTTCTGCCACCTCATTTTTCTTCGGATTATAGGGAGTTTTCCACTCTCTTCTAATGCCCTCCTTAGTGCAAAAATCAGTGAAGTCCTTATAGACACATTCTTCACCATTATCTGAGCGCAAGACTTTTATTTTCTTACCTGTCAGATTCTCCACTAGATCCTTGAACTCATTGAATCGACAAAAAACCTCATCCTTGATTTTCAAAAAATAGATCAAAGTTTTCCTCAAGTGGTTATCAATGAAAGTAAGTAAATACTCAGCACTGCTGAGAGCTTTAATGGACATAGGTCTGCATATATCTAAGTGTATCAATCCTAGTACACTCTTGGCCCTGTGGTTGCTCCTAGGAAATGCCGCCTTGGCATACTTTCCTAGAGCGCATCCCCTGCATACATCATCTCGTTCCGTACTCAGATCCGAAACTCCTGTTACAGTGCTCCTGAGAATTCTCAGAGCTCCATGGTGGAAGTGACCCATCCTTCTATTCCATAGTTTGTTCAAGTCTTTGTCCCCATGATTGCTAATTAGTACCATTGGAGATTCTAGTTGTAATCTATACAACCGATTACTTTTGATTTTGATCTGCCCTTTCCTTTTCTAGCTCGAGTGTTTGACATATACCTTTTCCTTGATGAAGTAAGTGTCATAGCCCTTGACTTGTAGTTGTGACACGGAAAGTAAGTTCATCCCCAATCCTAGCACATTCAGCACATTTGTGGCACATAACCGCTCTCCTGATTTTGTCTGAAAAACTATGGTACCCTTTCCTACTGGAGTACACTTTGTCTTGTTCCCCATGGTGATTTGAAAATTCATCTTCTCTTCTCGATATTCTGAGAAACACTCCTTGATTCCCGTCATATTCCATGAGGTTCCGTTGTCTATATACCATACTTTTGATGATGTAGCACTAGTCATGCATGCCACTTCTTCTTCCAACCTGGAAGCCAACATAGAGAAATTGAAATCTCTCTCTCTTGTGCAATCTTCTGAAATTCTGCGTGAGTCCCCTGAGGTGGATGCCTCTGCATCGAGCTCTCGACCCATAACTGATTTTCCCTTTCTGTCTCTAATTACTTGCTCTGATACCATGTGAGAATTCTACCAATGCAGCAACTGATTTAATTTTCCTACTTACTTCATCATAATTTATTCATGGAATTACTTCAACGAACATTAAAATAAATATTGCTGTAGATATCACATCGTAATACAGAAACAAAAATATGTACACATTGACACAGTTATTTTGGACTAATGTCCTCGGAAAAACCCAATGTGGGAAAACCGGTGCAGCAAGGGAGGATTTTATTATTCAGCAATTTTCTTGTACAACAGGGTGCCAAACTGGCTTACCCACAGATAGACAAACTTCCAGCACTTTTCTAAACCTAGTGTAGGCCCTACTGACCTCTACTACAGCTTGAAACCCTCTACGTCAGCCTATTGAGGCTCTGCGCAGCCTCTCTGGGTTTCTGCATTACTCCTGTAGCCTCTGCGTGGATGACGTAGGCTCTTCTAGCTCTGCGCAGTCTCTGCTGCCTTTGCGTGGCTTCCTCTAGATTTGCGTCTGCCTCTTCTATGCTGATCCCCCCTCTCTCTATTCTGTACATGCTACCTCTTGATTTCTCTTCAGACCACTGGTTCAATTTCTCAACAAACTCCGCTCTAGAAATTGAACTGACTGGTCTCCTTCAGTGTGTTCTCCGAGTGCCCGTCAAGCCTCCTCTTATACTTTTTTCTGTTGACATCTCAATGGCCGAGATTAAGTCCCTAATCAATGACTAAGATTAGATTTGGCTTGATCCATGTCTTTTGGACCATTCTAACACATATTCATATTAATAGACATTAATATTCTATTTTCCCTAAGTTTAGACTTAGGGACTCCATTAAAAATATTAATTATTTTAATATCTCATGATCTGTTTAGAATTTGTCCAAACTCTTTCTCGGTATTGGAGATTTCGTGTGCCCCAATCTCTCCACCAAATTTCGTAGCTAGAGCACATCCGATGCTACCCAAAATCAACATAATAATCGTTAATGATGATGGCAATGTTGAATGTTTATGGCATATGCTGAATTGAGGATGATGAATCATGATAGATCATAGATAATAATTGACTATGTATTTCAAACCCTGGAGAAAGGAGGAGTTGTTTGATAGTTTTCAAAGGATATGGCAACTAGTGGCTTGAGGGATCAGGACGGGTTGGACGGAGCTTCCAATTATGTCGTTTGGAAGGCTAGAATGTCTTTCCTTCTAGATGAGCATGCCTTCAAGACGTATGTTGATAGTGTGATAGCTAAACTTGCAGATGCAGATCTACTGAAGAAGTACAAGTTTGAAATGGCAAAGGCCAACAAGATGATCCTAGATGGAGTCAAGGATCACGTGGTGTGCCACGTTGCCAACAGAGCAACTGCAAAGGAGGTATGGGATGCTTTGGCCATGTTGTATCAGGGATCTTCCGAGCAGTAGAAGATGTACTTGGAACAAAAGTTGAGATATGCTTAGATGCAGGAGGGAGAGCGTGTGGATCACTTCTTCACAAAGCTAAACGAGACTCGTATTGAGTTATCGGCTACGAGGCATACACCTCAGGATTCGATGTTAGTGGGATTGGCCCTAAATTTTGTCTCAGATGAATGGAAAGTCTTTGTCCAGAGTATCCTAGGCAGAGCAACATTGCCTAATTGGAATGAGATGTGGGCAACTCTAAAACAAGAAGATTTGAAGAGAGACTTGGTCAAGGTCAAACTTGATGGAAGCAACAACAACAGTGGGTCGAAACCCATGGAGGAGGAGGAGAATGCAACCCCTACATCGAACGGTCAACGTGGGCAACAAAGACGAAAGAAGGATGTCCCCAAGGTGAAGTGTTTCAGATGTGGCGAGATGGGCCACTATGCATCCCAGTGTCCTTTGAAGAAAAAGGATAAGGATGAGAAGCACGATCCTAAGGTTGCAGTGGCAAAAATCGACAAGAGGAGGAGTTCGCCATGATAGTTGTTGACTCCTACTGCCTACACCTACCTACAGGTTAGTGGGAAAAACCTTCAACCCCACAAGGTGTGGTTGGTGGCAGGGAACTCAGAGAAGGTCTGTCACACTAATCCCAACTCTCTTCATTTGAACTATTTCCTCGGTTAGCTAAGGGGGGTGGTCCCTAATGAAAATTTAAGTTAAAAGCAATATGAGGTTCTAGGAGGAAAGTTAATTTGGATTACTTGTCAAAAATAACTTGTTTCCAAGAATTAAGCAAGCATATAAATGCGCAAATTTCAATGATATATTCAAAGTATAGACCAGTGCATTCAAGTAAGTAACAACACTTTGCTCAAAAATGAAATCAAGATACAATGATAAATAATTCAAATGTTAGACCAGAATAAGCATATGAACACCAATTGCAACTATAAAGGAAATAGTGCTTTGGAAGAAAATGCATCGGATAACAAGATACATCAATTACTCATGATCATAATGATCATCAAAACAATAACATGAAATAAAACTATGCCAATATTTAATATTTTAAGTACAATAAAAATTAAATTGTTACAAAAGTAAAGGACTCACAATACTTACATGATAAATGCTTCTTGAAATGAAAAGAATGATAATTGTAAATGAAATTCAAAACACATCAAGATAGCAAAATGAGAAATTGCAAGTAAAATAAAATGATAATGTATTAGCATGAGATGCACTTATACTAAATTTGGATGCAATTAGTCTTAGTTATTTTTAATCTAAAATCCCTAAGCTAAGTGAGAAATCTTCCTCTTGAGCTCTTACCAAAAGGTAAACATAGGGGTGACTGTAAGAAAGAGGGGGCGAGGGCACGGAGGTGTCATTAACGATACCCATCCCGTGAGTCTTTTATTGCAATAGAACATAAGTGTACATAAGAGCATCGATTCCCCAAGCACAATAACTCGTTTTTAATTGATACAAATAAGAGCTCAAGGATCTATTATATAGAACTTTGGGAGCAATCACAATGTAGAATGTGTCAACAAGTGGCATCATGGAGCAGATCCCAATGTAGTAGTGATCAAACAAGTGGTTGATATGACTGCTGTGTATATCTTCTTTGACCGACAATGTTCTTCTTTGCTGGCTAAGTGTATCACCAACTCTGTTTGTGCATGTTCCATTTGTGCTGCAACTGTAAGATGAGATGGAGAAAAGAGGGAGTAAATCCTTGTCAAATCACATTTTAATTTCATGTGAAATCTGCCCTCATATCTAACTGCTGCGTGGAAATTTACTTCTGCCTTGCTTATAATTATTTTCTTCGCGTGCTAATTTTATGGGCTATGAGTTGTAGATGATTACTAGTTATAGGGGATCAAACTTCCATCGAATTCTCCACATTGAAACTCATGTATGTGACACCTATCACGAGTGGCAACGCTGCTCCAACAAACTGTTGTGTACCTCTGCATGAAGGCTGCCACTTATTTGTGCGTGTAGGTTGTGGTGAAGAGTTGCGTATAGGTGTGAAGTAAAGTGGAGTGTTGGTGGAAACCAATCTCCACAAAAGTCTCAACAAAATCCTTAATTAAATATTTGATACCTGCGTTGATTTCCTTGCTGGCAGCGTTGACCATTTATTTCTGTTGCATGGAGTTTCCCTTTAGCATGTGTGTGGAGCTCTTTTAATTTGCATGTGCATATTTGTTTTCGTTTTGGTGACTTTTGTGAATGCCATGGAGAGGTGAGGTTGGTTCATTCTCCACTAACTTTATTAAAGATTAAATTTTATAATATGCCTTACATTTTATTTCAACTTAAACAATGTCCATATGTAATATTTCATAACTTTAACTTTGGACCATTTTCACTACTTTTTGACCTGCTTTGACTTTGTAATTGACCTGAGTCTTGTTTGGTGGGTCCCACATGATTGTCACATCAAATTTGAACTTCATTGGAATTGCCATGCCATGTCACTTGTTTGACTTTCTTTGACTTTGGAAATTTTTTATTTTATTTTATTTTATTTTTTATTTTTTTATTGAATTTTTTCGTTATTTTTTCCACTGTCATTAGAAAAATCAACTTTTGAGGGACTATATGTTGTCTTTTGACCCCCAAAGTGGGTCCTAGGATAATGATGGGTCTTTGAAAATGAATTTTGAGTAGTCACACACCCCAGACATTTCCTAAGGCCACTTATTTACATAATTACATAGAAAATAATTAAAATATCTCGTTTTGCGAGCAATTTTTAATAATTAAAAAATCCTAGTGAGACCTAGCCAAATTCTACGAAATTTTTTGTGTGACCTAGTATGGTAATATATATAGACTCTAAACACTAATATGTGTTAGGGGCTCAACCTTCAAACCGTCTCTTGGAAGCTTCTCACCCATATTTTCATTAATACCCATTAATATTTTAATTTTCCTAAGTTTAGACTTAAGAACCCCATTAAAAATATTAATTATTTTAATAAAATACAATCCAAGTGGAATTTCTCCAAATGATTTTTGGGTCTTGGATATTTCATGTGCCTAGTACTTCCACAAAATTTCGGAGCTAGATCACATCTGATGCTACCCAAAAATCAACACTCCCTCTTAGCGAGAAATGTGTTCTAGCAATACTTCCCAGTAGAAGTATCACACCGATCCACGACATTGGTCCTCTGCATTTGTTGATGCTCGACCTACTGCCCTTCATCGACTGTGCTACTGCAATCTTGTACTGCTACCCATGACAATGACACTCTCACTGCTACATCTGTACTGCAGCTCCCTCTCAAACGTTGCATCATGTTTCCCATAACACTATCACTACTAATTGCTACACTGCAACTTAGTTGCTAAGAAGTAAGAAACTGAAAAGCTATCCAAAATCTGACATGCTGGTCTGTATGGATGTCCCCGGACACTGAAGCTACCTCTGGTGCTAATCTATGCTGACCCTCTGATGCCACTGCGCTGCTATTGTATCTGCTCTGTGCCTCTCACACGGCTGCAACACTCCATTGCACTGTGCCAGACTTTGGCATTGTAGCTCTGCCACTGTTTCTCCATCATCCCTCACACCAACTGACTCCCTCCATTCTGCTACTGTCTTTGAGGGCTTCCGTGGCTGTATGTGATCCAAGAGTTTGGGCACCTCAAAGATCCTGCCTCGTCATGTAGTCCTCTCGACTACAACTCAATATTGCCCCACCTCTTCTCTAGAGGTGCATGAGCACTCATGGCACAATCCTCATCATTGTCCTCTTTGTCAACTTTCGTTGGAGCAACGTTTGAGTCAGACTTCTCTTCCTTGCCCTTCTTCGAAGGGCACTGTGTGGCAAAATGATCCATTGCTCCACATCTAAAGTATCTGACTTTGGATATGTCCTTTTTCTTCCTCTTTTGTTGCCCTTGCTATCCCGCTGATGCAAGAGTTGCATCCTCCTCTTCCTCCTTCTTTACTCTGATCCCTTTATTGCTGCTTCCTGCCTTGGTCAACCGTTTGATCTCTTGCTATCAAAGAGCTACCCACATCTCCTCCCAACTGGGAAGAGAAGCCCTGACCAAGATGCTTTGGACAAAGGTTTCCTAGCCTTCAGTGACTACATTAAGGGCAGTCCTGACCATAAATTCAGGATTTGGTGTGGCCCCTACGAAAGTTAGTTGGTCACAGATCCCTTGCAACTTGAGAAGAAAGGGATCGATTTCTTCTCCCTTCTACATTTGAAACTGTCTCAGCTAACTCTCAAGCAACGTCTTTTGTTGAACGGAAGTTCCCTCATACAATGTAGTCAAGGCTTCCCACATTTCCCTTCTTGTGTCTTTCTCAGCAATATGTGGATCACATGATCATTGATCCCGTCTAAGATCATGCACTTCGCTTTAGCTTGAGTCTCCTCATACTTCTTGAGAGGATCAACATCAACTGAAACAACAATCGTCTTCAAGGCATAATCCTTGATGCGATTTCTATCAAAGACTGTCAGGATCCTGGCCTTCCAGATGAAGAAGTTGGATGTTCCATCCAACCTATCCTGATCCCTCAGTCCATTTATGGCCATCTCTGCTCCATCAAATGTCAAACTAGTTCTATTCTCCCTCTTTCGTTGCTCCCACAAAAAAACTCGAATCTGGATTTCTTTGGCGCTAGAAATCCTCTAAGGAACAAGCTCCCTTTGAAGTTTGATATCCTTCACCGAAATCCTTCTACCAACCACTGTCGACCCACCCCTCTGATCTCTCTTTGCTGCTACTCAGCATTGGATCTAGATTTCTTGGCAAGAAATATTATGAGGAACTGATTCCCTCTACTTTGCTTATGCCCCACTAGGTAATGTTCTGCACCAACAAAATCAACACCCCACCAATAACTCTAAATGAAGTTTGCGTTGCAACTCTAGCCCTGACAACCGAAAAATAAGACTCAATAGTCTCTGCACTGGCCTAGTAAACAGTGCGCCTCCCTCTACAGCGACAATGTCACCCAATCAGGTTGACGCAGGCTCTGCGTGAGCCTTCCTTGGTGATTGCGTCACCTCTCCTCTGCACTCTTGACTAGAAATTGCGTTGTCTCTCGGGACAACTGCCTTCAACACATATTTTCCTTTGTCCTTTCGTTGATGGCTTCAGTCCTCCTTGATCTGCAATTGCTCTAATACCATGTGAAAATTTCTTAATCTAACAAATCTAAAATCCTACTGCAGTAAACTGATTTGCATTACCTACTTGTGTTCTTCATTTTAACAAGTTATTTTCAGAAATATTTAGAAAATATTATTGCAAATACTAATCCAGGTGGATGTTGGTGGCCACCCACCTATCCCATTTGGACCCTCGCAACTGTCTCTTTCAGTTTTTCAGTTCCGTAATTGTAGCACAATTTACTATTTTTAGTAGTTTTTTCGGGTCCTGAACTTTCGGAGCCGTTTTGAGGCCCTAAATGACGTTTTTTGGGAAATCTGGGGGAAATATGGATCCATGGACTTGTGTTGGGCTTCCCAAAGTGGTAGTTCTCGGATAGATCTTTCTAATGAGCTAGCGTACGTGTCAAACAGAGATCATATGCCAAAGTTACGACCCTGGGAAATTGATGTACCAATTTACCCAAAACGGGGCCCACAATTTGACATTTCATCTTCTAGGGTTAGGTTTTGGAATGTGAAGGGTTTTCCATTGTTTCTTAACAATAAATAGGCCTTCGAACCTCATTGTAACACAGTTCAGAACAGTTCAGAGGCATGTAGCTGCCACATCTCTTCTCAGAGATAAGCTACCATTGCCCTAGCTGGTTTATTTTCAACTCTGTTTGTAAGCATATTTCAGTGTTTTCCATTAATGAAATGAAGTATTATTTC
>APFE031271226.1:30327-72964 GCA_000404065.3 Pinus taeda | reverse complement strand
AAGGTTGGTGATGTTGAGATGGTGAACTCTGTTGAGGTGAAGCATTCGGTTGAGGTGGAACAATTGGAGTATTTCAGGCCAACGAAGTTGAAAATAACCATATCGGTAAACCTATTGTAAATCCAGGTAATGACAAAGTATCCATATAAGGAGGATCAACATTTCCAAAGCAAGGAAAAGTACTAGGATTCTTGTTAAGAGGGGTTCCTTGGTTGGTAAATTCCGGGACAGTTGCCATTATATTCAACTTTAGTGAATTTTATTAACAATTTAAAACTAAAATTAATAATTCATAATTCACACCTAACAATTAAAATTCACAATTCACACCTATGGTCTCTAAAAGTAAAAACAAACAAATTAACACACGCTATCAAATCTAGGAGTCAAACCACACACAAATAGTAACTTTCCATACTGAAAACACTAGTTGGTGATGAAATCCAACGTCGCAGAATTCAATACAAAAATGGCGGTTGGAACAATTACCTCTTCAACCTGCTTAATGAAATAGATTGGCATAAGTTTCTTCACAAAACCATCTCGAGTGAAGAGAACCCCCTAGAGAGTCCAAGTGAGTCTAGTCAATGTCTACTCCAATTACAGTGGGACTCGTCCTTCACCATCACCTTAGGAAAGAATCTTAAGATTATGGTCACTAAGGTTACCAACAGTAACAAATACAATTGGGGGAACAGTCTATGATCCGATCCATGCGCAAGAGCAGAGTAACAAAGCTCAATCCCCTTGAAGGCTCCTCAACACGATCAATCTGAGGTTTACTAACAAGTTACCCCAGGCTCCTCGACAATGGTTAATCTGAGGTTTATTGTTTTTAATACGCGCAAATCTTCTATCTTTCCCAATGAGACAGACTTGATTGTCTCAAAGGTTCGGACATGATCTCATGATTGACTCCTTTATGAGGAGCTTCCCAGATTATATCAATTACAATTGGATTTTTTCCTGCCGCAAGATCGACTACTTTTTTGTTTTACTGTCTTGGAGAGTTAACTAAAATCTGTTCCAAGACACTAGCCTAAGCTAGACTGGTGGAAAGAGCCCTAAAATGCAAAAAATTACTAGATGAATTTTAATTAAGCGCTGTGTTATTTAGGCTGTTATTACTCAAAAGGGTAAATGGATATGAAACTAATGGTGTTATGACCCGACCCAAAACTGAATGCAATTGAATATGATAATTTAATATTTTCAATTCGATGAATCCTAACTAAAGTAAGGAGAGAGTTTCCATTCACTTCCAACAATGCAAAAAATTGGTCACTAAGAGAAAATATAACAAATTCTCTAATGCACTAATTTCATCAAGAAAAACTAAAGCAAATCAATTCCAAAATAGTTTTTATTTTTATTTTTGTGTTAAAAACAAGCATAAAAATATGTAAATTTAAATCAAAGAAAACTGATCTAAATCTATGATTGATTTTTCAGAATGTAAACTATGCAGTTATAATCTATGCACAATTCACATTCATATTCTGAAAATGATAATTTTAACTATGCAAATGTGATCTATGCAAGAGAATTCTCAAACACAATATGATTCTAATGTAATCTAAGAACCAATCAAGTGCAAGTCGAGAAAATTGGGTGAGAATTCCAAAGATCAAAAAATAAAAACACTAAAAGGTGATTAACACTCATACACAATTTAGCCCCCCCAACGAATGAGGGGGAATTTTTTTTTGCAAAAACAAAAGCAAAAAGATGCAAAATTGTGAAAAGACTAAGACAAACCTCCAAGTAATGACCAAAGGAAATCAAATTAAGAATTTCTCAAAAAAGAGACTCAAAACACCCAATTAACTTAATGGAGATTGATGAGATGAATAATTTGCTGAAAGAAACTCATAAACAAGGCTTTCTGACAGAAAAATAAAGATCTGGGTAGATGCTAAGAATCCTAAACTTAACTGGACGAAAATATTTTAGGTTTTTCAAAAATTTGACAGAGTTCGTAGGCTTATGGTATAACCAGATGTGGTGCCGCTTTGTGTAGTAAAGTAATAGTGTGGGGATGTCCGCACTGTATTACAAACAAAACATGCGGTCCTCTTTCAAAAATGCAAAAAAACAAAAATCAATTCAAAATCTAAAAAACTACCCAATCCCATACACATCAGGCAAAAACCAGAAACAAAAACAAGTTTCTCAAGTCAAAGGCAAAGGAAAAACAAAAACCAAATTTAGTTCCCCAGTGGAGTCGCCAATTTGTTGGCTGGATAAATCATTCTTGCAGACAAGACCAATCTCCCTAGTATCAATAGATATCTAACAACAAGCAGGACAAGCAAATCTACCTTTCTCTAAACATATTGCGATTCATTAATAAAAACTAAAGAGGTGTTTTAGACCCTACCTTAAGTCCAACGCTAGTTTGTGGCAGCCATGCTCCAATAGCTCTGAAAGAGTTTCCTTTTAAGAACCTGCAATCACAACAAGCACACATCAAATAACACCTGCATAGCTAATATAATAAATCATGTTCATCATGGTGATAAAGGAATCCATGAAATAAACCATAAAACACAGCTTATTGAGAAAAATAAACTTGATTGTATTAACTTTGAAATAGAAGAACTTTACAACCTTGGTGCCTTGATGTTGTACAAGCCCTTCCCAGGGTCCAAATAGGAATTTTCTCTACTTTGACAAGCCTCACTCTCTTGCAAATCAGATCAAAGGGTATGTAATCTCTCCTCTCAAAACCTCAATTAGGAAGACTAAGTTCCAGCAGCATTTACCCTAAAAAATATTCAGCTTTCAACCTCTCAAGTAACCAACCCAATGCTTCATTTTATAGTGCAAAGGAAGGAGGTTACAGGTCCACCATTGAAGGGATAGAGTCCTCCTTCAAGGGGATAAGCTCCTCACATCAAGGGGTTAGCTCCTAAAGGTATGGGATGCATGAACCCTTAAGGAGTGAACTTGCCACCGTAATATTCCCTCTAGAAGCTTCCAGAAATGACTCAAAGTGAGTTTTTAAGAATGTACTTGTGCCTTTTTAACTTTTACAAGGGTTCGCACCCATAACAGATACAGTGCGGTCAGGTGCACAGGGGACATGACCAATAGGTGCGACACCACATGTAATGTTAAGAGAAAGTGCGAAACTAGATTTTTAGAGATTTTTAAGGTCTTTCTCTTATTTTCAAGGCTTGATATGAAGGACTGAGGTTTAAGACTTGCAAAGGAGGTAAGTATGAGTAGTGATAGACTCACACAGATTGTAGAAAGTCATGGTGACAATTTTTTGTTCAACAATTAGGGCTTCACCATGTCAAATTTTTAGTAACCATTGACCAATAAGGGTCAGCAGACATATGAGGATGACAATAATCATTAGGAAAGCTTTAAAATCATAATTTGTAAATTTAATAAGTTTTCCACCTGAAAACTAATTTGAGGTGAAAACAGAGCATTGGTTTTTATTCTTAAATTTCATGTAATTTCATCATTTCTCATATGTAATTAATAAGTCTCATGTTTCTCCTAGTCACCTACTAATATTTCCAGATACATGCCACTACAAAAGCAAAAGATCATCAAATATTAGTTCACCTGTTTTAAGCAAAAAGTCAAGCATCCAAAAAACTGAGTATTTGAGCAAGCCAAAAGACATTATAAAGTGGGTTTTGGAGAGTGAAAAATCAAAGTGCCCAAGCCATATAAAGGTAATTTCTTTCTCAACTTAATTCATTGTTTGAATTGAAGTTGATAAGCAAAATCGTAATTTTAAGGGATCATTGAGCAAAGGGAAGAAATTGTTGTGTTTTTGGATGAAACTGGTCAGTGCTACACACCAGAACTTGGCACTATGCATAGAAGCGGCACTACACACCTTGGTCTTTTCTCCAGTGTTTTTTTGAATGGTGCTATGCACAGGAGCTGCTCTACACACTTGGGAAGTGCACTACGCACATGGGATTTGGGCCACAAACAATTGTAGATTTCATCAAATTGCCTCAAAACACCCAAATTCTTCCATAGCAAGTAACATCTCTTTTCTTGTAGACAAGAATTGTTGCATAAGATTTTGTGTTGTGTTGTCTCTAAAATCATTAAACCCTAATTGTTGTTGTCCTATATTAATAAACCCTAATTGCTGCTGTCTCTGAAATACACTCATTGCTGTTGTCCCATATCATTTTTACTATTTCCCTAACTCTCATCCTCCCATACATAATTCCCTCCCTAAACTTTTCCCTACAATACCACAAACCCTACCATTACTCCCAAACCCTACACCTTTCACTAACCCTACTTATTTCCTACATCCCTTATCCATTCTTGTTCACCCTCACTTGCTTTCCTATCCAAAATCTCTTCATACTCATCTTACCTACTTTCACTAATCCATTTCTCCTCATTTACCACAAAGACAAACAACAATACAATAATGGAGAAGGACAATGAGTATGAAATGGAGGAAGAGACACATAGTGACAGTTCTAGAGAGGGATACACTCAGGATAGAAGGCCTCATAAGGGAGGAAAGCATATCAGAGAGGAGCCCACCAGTTTGAGAGAGCTGCAAGCCTACCCATTTTCTCTTTCTTGTTTTAGACATCAGTCATGTTACAATTTTTGTGAAATGGTGGAAAGGGTAAAATCTCATCATGAATTAGCAAGGTTGTTTGAGACACACTTGGACAACAATGAGGTAAATCTTGTTGGGGTTACATTCACTTTGTCACCAGTTTTCAATTCAGAGGCTACAGGTATTCCAAATGTGGGTGAAAAGTGGAGAAAAGGTCAGTACATTGACAAGGAGTACTATGAGCCTTACATTAAGGCTAAATATCATAACGAACTCAATAGAGTGTTCCCCTTTAAATTCTTGGAGGACAGGTTTGCTCCATTGATGAATACCATCATCAAGTAATTTACTTGTGAAGGTAGGTTCTCCAGACTGCATGCCTACCACATTAGATTGCTGATGCATTTCACTAGGGTGAGAATGATGAATATCCCTTACTTCATATTTAGAAACATAGAGAAGATGACATTCATTGTAAAGAAGAAATCATACCCCCAATAGCTAACCATCATCTACCACTTCTCTGTGATTAAAATCATTGTTTTGCATTAGCTGAACCTACTTAACATACCATGGGAGACCTTCATTTCTCATGAAATCTTCAAAAGCCCTCAAGTCTTTTCATCAGTGCCACATGAAGAAGGTGGACCTTCATGACAGGAAAAGGTGCAAGATACTAAAACTGTTGGAGTGCCAGCGTTTGTGACATATGAGATAGGCACTAGGAAGATTTTTCCAGCTACCAGGTGAGTATTATCTCCACAAGGTGTGGAAGGGGTCTCGCCTTCATCTTCAGGCCAAAGGCAAATGCTGTTTCCACCAAGAGTGGAAGGGGCTTTGTCTTCTTCTTCAGCTAAACTGGTACAGGTCAGATAGCAACACAAGGGAAAAGGTAAAAGCAAGAAAAAGATGCATGATAAGGACCTTAGTGATGGGCAAGAGAGATATTTTGACCTTGTTGATCATGAAGAGGCACAAGCAGTTAATGTCATTGATTTGGAAACTCAAGGTACAAATATTACTAAAGACATGATCATGAAGGGGCAAGAGGCTGAGATACAAGCCTTGTCAGTCAATTTAGAGAGGGCAAAGTGGATAATCAATTATCTGGAGCAAGAAAACAAACAATTGACCGACAAGCAAGTGCTCATGGAGCTACAAATGATAAAGGAAGGTAGGCAAAAGGTCAAGGAGGCTAATGTTCCATTAACCCCTATTGAACAAGAAATTGAGAATGATAGGGAAACATGGCTTGAGAGGACCAACATACACCTTGAGGGGTTGCTTGAGAAGGCTAATAGAGATAAGAAGATGCTTCACCATATGGCCTATCACTATATGAATCAGAACAAAATATGCAATATAAGGATAAGGAAGCTTAAGGCAAGGTTGAGGAAGGCCTTAAGGAGAAAAAAGGAGCATGAAAATCTAAAAATATTGGCCTCACTAGCCCATCAAAGCAATCAATGAGAGTGCCTTGTGCCAAATCTGGGCAAGTTTTGGTGATTTTTTGTCATTTTGAGATTTTGAAATTTTCCAACACAGAAAATTGCATTAGGTGCGTAGCGCCACCAACGCTACGCTTTTGACAGGGAAAAATTTTTGGAGGAATTATTTGCATATTCAGATTCATCATGATGAGAGCATCAATCCCTAAAATTTTCAGCAAATTTGGAGCAAATCTTGGTCACCTAAAGGTTAAAAAACCATAAAAACATGACCTCTCTACCGCTTTCTGGACACACAGGAAGCAACCTTGGGAAATTCCACGTTTGAGGGGGGAAATGACCTCTAAATGAAACAATTAAAGCTGTTCCAGAAACTAGACAGGAATACCTTTCCAATGAGCTATCTTGGGCTCAATTTGGCTAAGGGGAAGGCCTCCAAAATCAGCTGAGAAGTGGCGCTATGCATAGGATCAGTTTGCTTAAAAATCCAAAATTCTCCTAGTTTTTCTACCAGTTAACTTTTTCTCTCATCTTGGATGAATTTATGATTGTAAATGAGGCTATGCTATGTAAATGTAATTTCAAAATTACTTGAAACAGTAGATTCATCATTTTGAGGTGGTTTGGGGGGTGAATGAATCAATTTCCATGGTTTTAGAGGCAAGTTGTTCCACTGCCTATATTCTTGTTCCCAGTTTAGATATGGTTGAAAAAATCCCTTATCTCTTGGATTCGACCCCTGATGGCTAGCATAGGTGGTTTTTATTTCTATATTATGTATTTTTTTAGTCATTTGTAAAGGTTGGACTCTTGTGGATGCTTTGAGCTACATTGTACATCGCTACAACAGTTTGGCAAGGAAATAAACTAGGATTTGCAGCTATTTTTGTGGGATTCTTGTGGTAATGTGTTTTTTCATTATTTCTCCTTTTGTCATTAGTTTTTCTCATGTGTTATATGTGCCAAAATCTATTTCATTCTTCTTAACTAAATGAAATCAAGATAGATAGGTAGAATACATTGGTAACAATGCTCTACCTTGGGAATGCATTTAATTTTTTATGTTTTCAGCTATTTGAAGAGGACTCATGATCTTTGCATGCCCTCCTCAACTCCTCACCAGTCTTAGACCTACCATCTCACTCAATTCGAAGTGACAAAACACCTAGCTACCTCACACCATAGAACACCCTACAATTCTGACTTGATTTCCCAAACCCAAAGTTGGCTGCTCCATTTGATCCAGCAACAAAACCTTCAAAATCAACCAAAAACCATAGAGCTACTATACTTAGCCTAAAATCAATATTCAATTCAGTCATCTCAACTGAGATTGACAAGGAGAGAGCCCTCTCTCGACCTGGTAGGGCTAGCTATCGGGTTAAGCTTGGTTTGTGGTTATCCTAAGATTGCCTCCCTTCAGCCTGAGGTCAATCTGGGCTCTAATAGGAGGATTGGAGACTTTCTTCCTTGGATTCACCATTTGTGTTCTAATGAACAATATTCAAGTTGTTAGGCTTTGAGTGAAGGTGTTGTCTCTAATACCAATTGTTGGAAATACTGAGAGGGAGGGTGAATCAATATTTATTTTCAATTGTTAGTTTTACCCATTAGATCACTTATATTTAGAACACAAAATGAACAATAAGAATAAATGATTTTATTAATTTCTTCTTTACAATAAATCAAGTACAATATATGTAGGGCTCCAACACTAGATGAAGACATTGATCTTCAATCTCCCGGGCTCCAACCTGTATTTTCCAAGCACCAACTTGGACTTCCAAGGCTCCAACCTTGTCAATTATGAGGCACCAACCTCAAGGGCTCCAACGCTATATCTGGTTTAGGCTCCGACCTGGTTTCTTGAGGACTTTGAACCTCTAGGGCTCCAACCCTTTGCTTCGATTCTTCAAGATAAGATCAAAGATTCTTCACGGCTCCCAATATATTCTGTAGTATCTTCACCTTCAAGTCTGCCTTCTCCAAATGTTAAATTTAGGTATGTTCTATGCTTAGTGCAATTTACTTCAATTTTTCATATTATCCCAAAGATAATATTCAGATTAGCAATCACATCAGCATAATAGTAAAGCGCAGATAGAACATACATAAATAGTAGAAAACAGGCCAAGACAAGAGGACACAAGATATGGTACCAACCAAGGACAAACCCTAATGTGGGGAAAACCTTGATCAATTCTTCTTATATTCTTCAATAGTTCAATAGAGAGAGATAGTAAAAATATACAAATCTAAGATTTTGTGACAGCAATAGTAAATCCTTGACTAGAGAGGTCAAGGATGACTGAATCCTTTATCCAAGTGGCATCAATAGGAATCTCACCAAAATGAGCCAAACATAGTCAAATGTTGACTCAAGATATCTCCCATAATTATGATGTCTTCTTGCTACACTAGTTGTCATTGCTTCAAGAGATAGGGCTTCAACATTCAGTCCTCTTCCTTCACATTGTCAACAATACAGGTCTTCAAGGTAAGGCTCCACCACTTGTGCAATCCTCAGAACAAGTGTTTTCTACTGGCTATGGCCTACATCCTAGCCCATCAGCAAGTTAGGCCCATGATCTTCAACAATCAATAATATCAACGCAACAGTCTTGACCCAATCTGAATATATTGATCTAATCTTAGACTAGGACATATTGTTTCAATGTAATGACTGAGGTTTGACAACCTTATAAACTGTCCTCATGAATAGCCTCGACACTGTACTGTCACCACACTTCTAGGACACAGTCAATAAGAGACTTGATGTTGTCAACATGATGACTATTTAGGGAACTTCTTGGTTGAATCTTAGGGATCCAAACAACCCTTAAATAGTAGATCCTACCTCGTCCTTTTTACAGATTCTTATTCCCCTAAAGAACAACACTAACATGCCCAAAAAGTCCTCAAGTAGGCCACGCTGTCACCTACATCAATGCGGCATTATGACAACAGCTTAGATGACTGTAACTAGGTCTCTTAGAGTTGTGTATAAGGGCTTATGTACTATGTCTTAAGTCACAACTAGACAACTTCTTGAGACCTCCACTTGTTGTGGCTAGAACCTCCTTCTTTGACTATGGCTAGGGTATATTAGGATTGTGGATTGATCTCTTTAGGATAGTGTATAAAACTCTCTTGCGTGCGGCTAGGTGACAATGATTGGACTGTAGATTAGGGCTCTCCTTAAGTGCATATTAGAGCATTCACTGGCTGCATATTGGAGCCTTTTCTTGACAACATTTAGGGTTTGAACTTCACTGTTAATTAGGCCTCCTCCTTGACTATGGGTAGGGCACATTTAACTATAGATAGGGCACATTTAACTACAGTTAGGGCTCCTCCAAGGCTGTGGCTATGTATCCTCGTTTAGGATTGTGTTTAGAGAAGCATTAGCCCTTCCTTGAAAGCAAATTAGGGCACAATTGAACAATAGCTTGAACTCTTTGTTTGGACTGCAGCTAGGGCATCTTATTACAACATATAGAACCCTTCTTAACTGCAGCCAGATTGTCTCCTTTCCTCCTGCATCTAGGACTTCATCATCTAGACCTCTCTTGCCATCAAAATCCAAAACGAATGGAGATAGATCATGAGTCAAGTGAGTGACAAATGAATTGAAGTCCCCTTCTATTTATAAAAAGATGTTGAGGATAGGTTGCGGTAATTTGGTTGTTGGTAGAACTTGACGAATTGTCACATAACACAAATAAATTCATATCTCCATGAATACATATCAAAATTGGATGATCTTTAGACCCATCCTACACCTCTCGATGAGAGGAATCCAAGAAAAATATCAGTTGCCATAAATAAGAATACCCATATGGAGTTTTTCCCTAGTTTCCAATTTTAACACTCCTTCCCAACTAGGGAGAACTCCATCTACTAATCCATCTACCAGGCTGTACTATCTTTGCCATCAATGTAATGCTCTGCTATACTCTTCTCTGCTCTACTAAAATATGAATAAGAAGAAGTGATTGAGAATGTATCATACCGTTCTTTACTAACCCAAAGTCAATCCCATATAAACAGAGTGTCTCATACCACTCTTACTGATATGAAATCAGTTCCACATAAAGAGAATGTCTCATACCACTCTTATTGATCCCAGGTCAATATCATCCTAGCATAGGGACTACGGTAGTACATGATGCATCCATCAATAATACTATGGTCCCTATCCTCATTTACCTACTCACTGGCTAGATGAGAGGTAATTCCCATGAGTACTAGACTACATGGGTAGGATGTCTCGGCAGGAGAAGAATGAACCACTCATCATGCCTGCATGTGACCATAGGGTATCCCAGGGGAAGGCTGAACCACTTACCCTGTACACAACAACTCACTAGGGGAAGGCATAACCACTCACCCTAAGATTGTGTCTCAGCAGGAGAAGGCGTAACCACTCACCTTATGGTTGCTCATTGCTCCAAGAAGTACCCCCAAGCCCCCCATAGCTTCTAGAGCTCAATGTCCATATCATGCAGGACTCTCAGGAGAGGGTCTTTCCACGACTCCTAGTCATTCTCGAAGAGTCATGAATTTGACCTTTCCCAGGGGCTCCATCAAAATATCGGTGACCTACACATCACTCCCAATGTGTTAGAGCCTTGTTTCTTCTTCTTGTACCATATCCTAGATAAAGTGGTACATTATGTCTAACTCCTAGGAGCGATCATAGAACACGAGATTCCTCAACAATCAAATCCCACTCTAGTTGTCACAGAAGATCACGATGGTATCTAGGACATGCTCAAACAACTCACTAAAGAGATTTCTCAACCAGATAGCTTCACAGGAGGCCATACTCACAACTTATATATTCGGCCTCACTGGTCCTCAAAGCAACTGACTTTTGCTTCCTACTCATCCAGGATATCGAAACAGAACCCAAATAGAAACAACACTCAAAAGTGTTTTTGCAATCCTACACACTGCTTACCTAATCAGCATTAGAATAATCATGCAACCTCACAAATCCAACAATGTATCTTAGTCTTGTGCCTCGAAGATATTGTAGAAGATTCTTGGCACCAATCTAATGTAAGTGATGAGGCTCAGCCATATGTTGGTTCAGCATGCTAATTGTAAAACATATATCCAGACTGGAGTTCACCAAGAACATCAATGCTACTATGAGTTGAAGAAACTCAGAGGCATTTTCCAAATTAGGTCTGGCAACACTACCTCATAACTTCTTAAATTTAAGCTCCATCAAGGTAGTCACAGGATTGCAATCCACGATTCCGAATCTGGAATCTAACTCCCTCTTACTTTTACAAATGAGAGGGTATGTACCTACCAGAAAGCAGTCATCCACATAAAGTACCAGTATGAGATCTCTATCATCCACAACCTTAAATAAATGGTTTGGATCGACTTCACTCCTAGTGAATCTCAGCTTCATCAGATAGTTGTCAATCTTCTCACACCAAACCCAGGGTGCTTGCTTTAAATCATAGAGAGCTTTCTTCAACCTGCATACATGAGATTCCCGATCATGAATCTTAAACCCCTCAAGTTGTTCCACATTTGTGGTCTTTCTATTACATGACGGGAATGGTCCCCTTGTAATATTTCCTTCAGTACATCTCAAACATGTACCTTCATTCTCTTCTTTGAATTTAGGCATCCCTGTCACCATTTGTCTCACATCGAGTTGGGCTTGACAATGAAGATGGGAAGACCTACGGTGCCATTGAAGATATGTGTCACAGGACATGGTCCCCAATGTAATTCTTGCAACTTGATACAAAGTGCCAATCCTGAATCCAAGGGTAAAAGCATATTTGAAATTATTTTTCCAAACACGTACCTTTCCATTGATGAATGCCACCTTGTAACCTTTCTCTTCCATTGTAGAAATGGATGTCAAGTTCTTCTTGAGATCAGGTACACATAAATAATTTCTTGTAAATGAATCATGCCACCCTGATCCAATTGAAGAGTAACATTCCCTACACCCTTTATAGGATAGGTGGCATCGTCTCCAAGAATAATCTCCAAGCTTGTTTCCTTCTCTATCAGATTAGAGAGTGCATCCTTATATATGGTGAAGTGACTTGAGGCACCACTATCAATAATCCAATTTCCCAATGAGTTTGGAGGAGAGGTAGAGGAGAGGGACGATATAAGATAATACTCCTTTTTCCTATGAGAAACAACATTTGATTCTTCATACCTGGAGTTCTTTTCTTTCTTGGAGAGTCGTCCATTTCCTTGATGTCCTACATTCCTTTTTCCTTTCCCACTGTACCCTTCATTCCTTCGATCAATGAAGATGCCCCTGGAATGATCATCATCATGTGATGTGCCCCTTATCATTGGACACTCCCTCGCATAATGGCCAAACTATTGCAAGCAAGGCATCTGCCCTTCCTTCCACCCTTAGATCTGGACTTTCCATTGAAGTGACCATTAGGTAGGCCACCAGATGTGTTTTAATGGAATCTCTGATAATTTTCTTTGCTTTGACTTCACCCTTGCTTTATTTCATCTTTGGGGTAGCTGGTGCATTTGATGGAGGTTCATGGATTTTACCCTTCACATAATCTAGCACTTCTTTCTCTCCGGGAAGTGGGATGAGGAACCCATTGAGCCTTTGACCTTCTCCAACACTCTTTGGTGATTTCTCCTTCACTTTTTCTTGGGATTTGTCTTCACCTCATCTCTTATATCATGTTAAATTTAGGTATGTTCTATGCTTGGCACAATTTACTTCAATTTTTCATATTAGCCCAAAGACAATATTCAGATTAGAAATCATATCAACATGATAGTAAAGTGCTGATAGAACATAAACATAAATAGTAGAAAACAAGCCAAGACAAGAGGACACAATAAGTAGCAAAGCCTTGACCAAAGAGGTCACACAAGATTGAATCTTTTGTCCAAGTGGCATCAATAGGATGCTCATCAAACTAAGCCAAACATAGTCAAATATTGACCCAAGACATCTCCTAGAATTCTGATGTCTTCTTGTTGTACTAGTTGTCACTGCTTCATGAGATAAGGCTTCAACATTCAGTCCTCTTCCTTCATATAGTTAACAATACAGGTATTCGAGGTGAGGCTCCACCACTTGTGCAATCTTTAGTGTTTGTTGCTAACTATGGTCTACGACCTAGCCCAATAGCAAGTTAGGCCCATGATCTTCAACAATCAATAATATCAACGCAATAGTCTTGACCCAATCTGAATATAATGATTTGATCTTGGAATAAGACAAATTTATTCAATGTAATGATTGAGGTTTTCCAACCTTATAAACTTTCCTCATTAACAACCTCAACATTGCACTGTCACCACACTTCTAGGACACAATCAACAAGAGACTTGATGTTGTCAACATGATGACTGGTTAGGGCACTTCTTGGTTGAAGCTTAGGGATCCAAACAACCCTTAAACAATAGATCCTAGCTTGTCCTTTTTGTATATCCTTTTGCCCCTCAAGAACAACAATAACATGCCCAAACAGTCCTCAAATAGGCCACATTGTCACCTTTAGCAATGTGGCATTATGACAGAAGCTTAGATGACTGTAACTAGGTCTCTTAGAGATGTGTATAAGGGCTTTTCCTACTATGGCTTAAGGCACAACTAGACAGCTTCTTGAGACCTCCATTTTCTATGGCTAGAACCTCCTTCTTTGACTGCGTCTAGGGTAGATTAGGATTGTAGATTGATCTCTTTAGAACAACATATAAAACTCTCTTGCCTGCAAATAGGTGACCTTGATTAGACTACAGATTAGGGCTTTCCTTAAGTGTGTATTAGAGCATTCACTAACTGTGTATTGGAGCCTTTTCTTAAAGGCATTTAGGGCTTTCACTTCACTATTAATTAGGCCTCTTCCTTGACTGTAGCTAGGGAACTTTTAACTGTAGCTAGAGCACGTTTAACTGTAGCTAGGGCTCCTCCAAGGATGCGGCTATGTATCCTCCTTTAGGACTATGTTTAGGGTAGCATTATCCCTTCCTTGATAGTGGATTAGGGAACAATTGAATATAATCTTGAACTCCTAGTTTGGACTGTGATTAGGGCATATTATTGCAACATATAGAACCCTTCTTGATTGCAGCTAGATTGTCTCATTTCCTCATCCATTTAGGGATTCATCATCTAGACCTCTCTTGCCACCAAAACCCAAAATGAGTGGAGAGAGACCATGAGTGAAGTGAGTGACAAATGACTTGAATTCCCCTTATATTTATAATAAAACGTTCAGGATAGGTTGGGGTAATTTGGTTGATGGCCGACCTTGATGAATTGTCACATAACACAAATAAATTCATATCTACACGAATACATGTTGGAATCAGATGATCTTTAGATCAATCCTTCACCTCTCTATGAGAGGAATCTAAGAAAAATATCAGCTCCCATAAATAAGAAGACCCACATGGATTTTGGCCCTAGTTTCCAATTTTAACACCAAATCCCTTCATTAATGACAACCTTATCTTCTTAGAAGGTATCCCCACTTCTCTTCATGTCACCCAAACAAAAACTCCAAGGTTAATCCATGAGGGCTTCAACAAAGTATCATGTCTCAAAGGGTGTCTCCAAGACTTCAATCAATGCTTGGTGATGTCTCAAGGTGTCTTCAATCAATTGCTCAAGTTCTGCACAAGTTCTTCCAAACATCTTCAAGTTCAAGGACTATTGCAAACTCTTCTTCAAGGCTTCATCAATATATCTCCAAGGCTATCCTCAAAGGTGCTACTAAAAGGTATTTTTTATTGTCCCAAAATATGCTTCAATAGGTCTATAAGGTGAAACTTCAAGAGTGCAAAACACCTTCCAAAACAAGGCAACCTTCTACAAGACTATTTACACCCCTATCTAAAAGGGTCACTATGTTGTAGTATGCACTTCTCAAAAGAATTGAAATTTTACAGGAAACTGTCCAAGATTACAAATGCTTGAATGTTCAAGGCTCAAAATATATGACTGTTCTTGATTTCCAATACTCCACTATCCAAGAGCTTTTATTTCTTCAATGCTTGCTTTAATTTCTTCGCTACTCAATTCTTGCTCCAATTATTTCTCTATCCAATGCCTTGCTCCAAACAATGCCTAATTGAGGCTTAAGACTGAGCCTCTTCAAATTATTGTAACAAATAGGTACATGTCTCCACAGGCCAACAAAAAGGTGAAATTTGTTTGGATAGTCCACTATTCGTAGATCCTTAAGTGAGCTCCCATAGGTGGCCTTTAACTACTTGTTAAAATTCTTAAGCAATCCTTCAATGCTGGAGAAGATCATAGTTCCAAGCTTGGTGTAGTTATTGAGGTGTCTTAATTCTTGCAAAGACAAATGGTCCACAGGTGTTAGCTACAAGACTGAACTATATGTTGGTCACAGTGATGAACCGAGCTTCTGAGCCTTCAATCTGAACTCCCTAAGAGATTGTACAGCTCATGGATCCAAGCTCACATAATGATGATAGGTCTATAACTTGGTGCCAAAAATACGAGCTCCAAAAGACTGAAATTATGTGGTGTAAGAGCTGCAATAGGAAATTGTTCACCCTTCTGAGCTTCTAAAGGAGTCTGGATACCATGATCCAAGATGTACATAGTCCTAAACAACAAATCCGAGCTATAAGGTAAATGAGAACAAGTTCGAAGTAATTTTTTGTCCACTGTTCCTTTACATAGATAGATTATCACAACAATATTCCTTCTCAGCCTCCTTAAATTTTCCCAAACAGTAGAATGCTAAGTCTTCTCGGCCTCCTTGTTGTTCTATATCTTTTCTTTGAAATGATCACTGAAAAATTGATGCAAGAATGAAGTGTTTAACGTCATATTTATACACATTTTGTATTTTGATGAAGAGACATGTCTATTGGCCACGGGACATGAATCTACAAGTTGGCTTAGGTTAGCTAGCCTTAAAAATACTATATTCCAACTCAAAAAATCATTTTCTCTTCAACAATAGGGAGATTGGGGGCATGTAAGGTATTGTTGGAAAGATAAAATTATGCTCTAAAATATGGTACAGGAATCACATTGAGAGGCTACCTCTAACATACTAAAAATTAATTTTCTTTGTGACTGTCCTTAAATTTATGTGCATAAAATATTTGGAACAGTATGAGGCATGTTTTGGGATAGCATGGCTTCTCCATTGTTTTGCATCAATAATGTCATCATGATAGTATCCAACATCATGATGAAGGTATAGCATCATGTATTCAATGATAGTGCAATAATATGTCATAGTGAAACCTTCATTAATTTGTCAAAGACACCAAATTAGTCTTCTAATTACGTCAAAGTGTGGTCATTCTTAAAGAGTATGACATTATCATGTGTATGACTACATCAATTATAGTCCTCCACTTCAAATGCTTGTATATTGGCACCTAAGGTCTAGAACACCAATCAAGGCACATGATTGGCACTCATCAACATTATAGTTAGTTCAAGGACTTGTTCGGGCAAGACTTCTTCATTATTTGGTTGAAATCTTCGTGGCTTGACATCTTCTTCAAACATGAGTTAAAGTCATCCTCTAGCATGTCAATAATATTCGCCAATGCCAAATTGACATCAATGACAACCTAGATTAACACAACGTTCCAATTTGACTTTCAATCAAAGCCTTGAAATCTTTGAACATGTCAAATTCTTCCCATTTCTTTTTCAAAAATAATATCCGTGTCTTGCAAGAAAAATCATCAACAAAAATCATGAAATACATGTAGCCACCAAGAGAAGTGACAACCATAGGTCCACATAAATCAGAATGTATGAGTTGAAGTACCTAACTAGTTTTTGTTGTGCTTGAAGGGAATAGTCTTTTTATATGTTTTCCACTTTAAAATCCCGGGAAAACTCCTTCATGATCCATTTTGATCTCAGTAATTCTAGAAACCATCTTCCTTACATGGAGTAAGACTTTGTAGTGTAGGTGAGAAAATCTTTTGTGTCATAGCTCACACTGAAGATCAGTATCATGGACTAGTGCATGAATGGATTTACCATTAACTTTGTAAATCCCTTCACATATTGATCCAAGTGTGAAGGATTATCTCATACTTGATTTCAAAGGAAAAGTTATAAATTTTCCATTAATAAAAGAAACTTTCATTACTTTATCTTATAGAGAAAATATGGATACAAGATTCTTTTTCAACCCAAGTACATACAAAAATTCTTGCAAAAAATTAGATTTTCCATCATCTAACTGAAATGAAATTAAACCATAATCTTTAACTTTGTGAGTAGAATTGTCTCCAAGAATAACATTTAAATTAGTCTCCCTCTCAACTAGATTAGAGAGTGCTTCTTTGTAACCAATAAATTTTTCGGAAGCACCACTATCAACTAACCAGCTATCAAATGAATCTGCAGAAGAATAATTGGAAAGAGCATAAACAAGAAAACATTTTGATTGAGTTTATGTTGCATTACTTATATACCTTGATTTCTTGTTTTCTTAGGACGTCCTTTTCTTTGATTTTCAAAAGTGTATTTTCTATCATTAGATTTGTTTCTAAATGTAGGTTCTCTTCTTCTTTCTTTATAGTCATGAGCAAAGTGACCATGCTTTTGATAGCTAAAACATCTAAATTTTGACATGTCAAGATTCTCTTTATTTTATTTGAAAGAAAAATTGTTTTTGTTACCTTTCTTTCTCTTGTCATAGGTTGAAAATGTAGTAGGCTATCCTTCTTCATGATGTGAAATTATCACTCTGGAGATCATTCTAGCCTCTTCTTATATACACTTTCCTAGGAGCTCATCAAATATGTGAATATTGTTGATATTGTTGTTGGTGGTGATAAAGGACTCCCAAACAAGAGAAAGGCCTCCAAGTGCAATCAACACCATTTCTTTATCGGGTACAACTTCACCAATTATTGATAGTTGATTCCTAATTTTGGTCATTCTTAAGAAGTATGCTTGAATTGTCTCTCCTTTGTTCATCTTGATGTCCTTCAGTTGATTCCTCAAGGCAATGTTCTTCAAGTGAATCTAGGTGTTTTTCTACTTTCTTTACAGTCACGAGCAAAGTGACCATGTTTTTTATAGTTAAAAAAATCGAACTTTTGACATGTTTAGATTCCATTTATTTGATTTGAAAGAAAATTACTTTTTATTACCTTTATTTCTCTTGTCATAGGTTGAAAATGCTGTAGGTTATCCCTCTTCATGATGTGAAATTCTCCGTCTGGAGATCTTCAAGCCTCCTCTTAGATACACTTTCCTAGGAGCTCATTAAATGTGTGAATAATGTTGATATTGTTGATGGTGGTGATCAGGAGAAAGGCCTACAAGAGAAATAAACACCATTTCTTTATCGGGTACAACTTCACCAACTATTGACAGTTGATTCCTAATTTTGGTCATTCTTAAGAAGTATGCTTGAACTGTCTCTCCTTTGTTTCATCTTGACGTCCTTCAATTGATTCTTCAAGGCAATAATCTGGTTCACGTTACTAATTTCAAATATGCCAATTACTTTGTCATACATTTCTTTATCTTTCTTTAAAACAAAAACATAAGTAATGAGATGATCTCTAAGAGAATCAAGGATAATTTTTCTATCTTTTATTTCAACCTTTTTATGATTTCATTTGACAACAACACTTTCATTTTCTGGTGGATCAGCTACTGTATCTTCAACATACTCCTAAACTTCATGTTCTTCATGAGTGATATCTACCCTTGCTTTCCACGGACCAAAGTTTGAAGCATCATTCAACTTCTCCTCTACCTTGAACTAGGATGAAGTCATCTTAATCAGAAAACTTTGGCAACATGTGGGGTCTCTTTAGGTGATCTCTGGTGTCCTTTGACTTGTCTTCACCAAGGCTATGATACCATGTTAAAATATGAAAGTTCTATGTATAAATTTAAAAATTCTTTTCAGAAACTTGAAATTTATATGCAAAAGATTGAATTTACTTGCAAAACATTGAATGCACTTTGCAGAAAACTAAATGGAATTGAGTACTTAGCAGAAACATGAATGTAATTTGCAAAAAATTGAATGTTCTATGTTGTTACAATTACTTAGAATGCAAATTTTTTCTTCACAACTTTTCACATCAGTAATTGTAGATAGAACATAAACTTAAATATCATATGAAGACAGTCCAGCACAAATATGAGACACTGAGAGTTAGGTCCAATGACCAGGGAAAAATCCACAAGGGGAAAGCCCAAATGATTCTTATTCTATTATATTTATTCAATTATTCAGCATAGTAGCAAGAGAGAGAGAGAGAGAGAGAGAGAGAGAGAGAGAGAGAGAATGAATAAAGATACCAATGTCTGATCAACCTGTAGTTGAAGTGCACTTTCTCTTTGCTTGAATATCTCCTAAAACTTCTCTTGATCATATCTTATCCTTCACACTTTCTCCAACTCTTCCCTTACTCTTACTCTTCACTTTCTCTCACACTTCTCTTGCACACACTCAACACAATCTCTCCTTCTTCACAATGAACATGCTACTCTCAACGCTTACTTGCTCTCTTGCTTAAATAAATGACAAAAGAGAGGAGTTACAAAATGAATTCATGGCTTGAGCCAATAATAGGAGAATTTAATTCCATGAGGCAGGAGTTAGTCGAGGAGAAGTGTAACTCATCCCATGAATAGAGAGAGAGGTACACATGTCTTTAGGAGTTACAATTTGAATTAGGGAGAGAGAGAGTTACACTTAGACATGAGAGAATATTTGGTGAGTGTTACAAATTGATTTGAAAGAGGGAGTTATAAGCGCATTTAACGACTTACACTTTTGGCATACATTGAATTAGTGAGGGAGAGTTACATTCTCTTAAGTGTGGAGTTACTATTTTATTCCAAGAGAGAGGTTCAATTTTCCAAGTAAGATATTCTCAATTTAATTTACTTATTTCATGATGGAATTCATTTTTATTAATACATTAAAGGTGAATGACTTTAGACTATTTTATAAATATTAGTATCATAATAATAATAATACTATTAAGGATAAAAATATTAATTCTTGACTTGTATAATCATGATTGATTTGATTTAAAAGTGGATTCCATATGTCAAGATCATCCTTGACCATGTAGACATGACTTTCTATTTTTGGAATGCCACTTGCAAATTGAGACATGACTTACTATTTTGGGAAATTCATATTAAAATTATTAGAATGAAGTTTTATTATAGGTGGTTCAAACAAAATTAAAAGATATGATTTCTTCTAGGAGAAATTCATCCCTGAATCATAGTAATTTTAGATTCGAATTGTAAGTTCAAATCTAATTATATACTTATTCGGACTTCCAATTTTATCCTAGGCTCACAAACTGAAAATGTAGAGTATCTATGAAATAGGGTAGGATTTATTTTCAAGGTTTATTGCATCAATCTTTAGTATTACAAACCCTAGAAATTATGGGATAGGATTCCTTAAGAGAGAACAAGGTTTTAGATATACTATCCAGGGTTTTACAAATCCTCAATACATTAAACATTTTAGACCCAAGCAATTAGACCCTAAAATAAAATCAACATGTTATACATACCTTAATATTGCATACCTTTGCCATGAAGGAATGATATTCCATAGAGCTGGTTGCTTCTTTTTGCAAACTAAAAATCATAGTGTTAAATGATATAAAGAATAATGTAAATACTTACTCGAGTTTTAAGATTTTGTTCAACAAGATGGTGTATGATGCTAGATATATTTTATTTGACTGTAGTAGAGGCCTCCAAGAACAAGTTGCTACAATTATTTAGGTATGCTTCTCTTCAAATTAATATGAATTCCTTACTTGTTTTCTCAATTATATACATAAGTATATACATAGACTCTCGTTATTCCTTCAAAGATGACTCATAGAGATATATTTTGGGCAGTCAACACAAGCTTGGATCTCTCTATTATATGTCACTACAGAGTTATGTACTCAACTTCATATTTTTACTAATCACCACAACATTCGATATTTTGTCCCAATTATTCACAGGTTCATATCTCAATTAAAAACATCCACTTTCACATTTTTGTCCTTCTATTACAGGAGATCACAGGTTCATATCTCTTGCATTCATTTCAGTCCTTTACTTCAGATACTAACCACATTCTTTGGGTCTACTAGCATGAGGGTGATCACAGTATCTTTAGCCTCTTAGTTACACAAAAATTCCACCTTGTACACAGAGGTATGTAGCTCAGATAGATATGAAAACTTTGGACCTCTTACACATATCTCTACTAACCTTGGTCTTATAGGAACTCTGATAGCATGTTCAAAAATCTAGGGAAATGAGATAAGGTCTTCTTTTATATTGATTTCTCTTTACTTTTGATAGATGCTTGTGATTTATTAATTAAATTATTCTTATTCTTCTTATAGCTATTATTTATTTGTTCATCAAACAACTAACAAAGCCATAGAAACAAAGAGACACCAAATGTAGGCACTTAGTTAGGGAAAACCCCATATGGAGGGGAAACCTGGTCAAAATCTTCCTTAATAGATTCATATCAAAGTAAGACAACTAAGACCTTTAACACATACTTTTACCCCTCCATCTATCAAGTTGACCAAGTATGAATACATTCCTACCTATAATTCGTCATCTACTCTACAATAGAAATTTTGTCCTGTAATCACATGATGCCTCAGATATTTCGGTTTGTAATTTCATCTTGCAATATTTCAGTCTTGTATTCACTTCAAGATTTCATTCCTATAGATACCCAATAGTTTGTAGAAATTCTCACTATAGATGAACCTGATAATGCAATATACTAAAGCAAAATACTTAATCTACTTCTACAATCAAACTTGAGGATGCTTAATCAATTTGAGCAAGATCAAACAGAACACATATAACAGAGAAGAAGAATCAATACACTTGAAACACAAAAGAATAGTTCGGGGAAAGCCTTAGCTAAAAACCCCGCTATTTGTGTTATCATACAAGGTATATTTCATAAATCTTTAGCTCTCACAGCTAGCCAGCTCTCAGTACAATCCTCGTGGATGCTCACAGGCAGAAAAGCCTTCTCACAAACCTTCTCCTCTGCCCTCCAAGCCTCCTATTTCCTTGCACAGTTTCTCTGGGTGATCATACTGTTACCAAGTGTAACTCTGATCTCACACCCTGCTCAAACACACTGTCAGAACTGCGCAATCCTCAAGGAAACTTGTTCCTTCTACATGGATGAGTTTCCTTTATAAGAAAATTCCTCGAACTAATAGTACATTGTCCCTATCTTTAATCTCAACTAGGTCTTTGTCTGAACTGACATGCATGGGTTATTTATGAGAGGATCTTCAGTTATCTAGAGTACACTATTTTCTTGCATGCATGCATTAACTGACTGAACTCACAATTAGTTCCTCAAACTGTTTGGAACTAATTTAACTGGACTTAACTCAGTTAACTGAGCTAACTAATTACAACTCAAATATAACTCATCCTTATCTCCTTAATTAAGGGATAATATCATCATACAAAGGGATAACTATTGCATGACTTCACAAAGACTTCATGTTTGAATTTCTCCAACTAATTAACTCAAGATGAATTAATTAATTATTTTTCAAACTACTGGTAATACTAAATTCGAATTTTAATTCGCAATTCTAATTCAAGGACAAACTAAAATTGGAATAGACTGAATGCTATTTTTTATCATTTCTATTTTTAGCATTTCTTGTTGCTATTTTCAACACTCCCTCTCAACAAGAAAGGAATTCAACTCGATCTTGATTCTGAACCTTTGGAATGTTCTAGATGCAACACTTCTCCCAAGTGTTGTTTCTCCAGAAATTTCAGAAACAAAAAATATCTAACTTGAATCAATATGATGCATTTGTCATCAAAGTTTCTAACTGTTATTGCCTCTGTCGACTGAAAACTACGTGCTTCTGTTGACTCTGCCTTTCTGCACTGTTGTCAACCCTTCTTTACACTCTTCAGTATCTGACTACTCTAGCCTTTGTCACTTTTATCTTTGACTGCATCAATTATGTTGATTCCTCCTGCTACTATGTACTTTGGGCTCCGGTAGCAAGGTACAATCCATGAGATAAAACCTCTCAATGGACCTTGCCCAATTTCAACCTTCTTGAGACTATCACTTCACATCACCCCACCTCACACCTGGAGGTATGGTTGCATGTGATCCCTTTGCTGACTTCTCCAATTGTGGCTCCTCCACAGTTTTCTAAGACTTCTTCTAGGACTATATGTTGAGAGGTAATTTCCTTTCCCTCTCAACCACCAAGTCTCTAACATTTGCCTTGCTCCTCAAGGCTTTGCATGCATCTTGAACCTCAAGAGAATATAGGTTCTTGACTCGTGAACTGATCTGCTTCACCTATCTCGTGGTGATGTGTCTAAGGAAAACCTTTCCCTTACTAAAGGCAACATCGTAGCCTTTGTCCTCCAACATCGCAATCGATACCAAGTTCTTCTTCAGTCCAGGCACATACTTCACATCTGTTAAGGTGATGAGAGCTCCATGATCCCTCTAAAAAGCAACCATGCCCACTCCTGAAACACTAAACCTTTCATCATCACCCATATCTATGAGTATCTTGAGGTATTTCTCCTCGAAGGTATTGAATAAACTTTTATCACCAGTCATGTGGAATGAGGCTCCACTGTCAAGAAACCAACCAAAACCCATCATCGATGAAACCATGCATGCAATGAGGGTAAAATCTAATTCGAACTAAGAGGCCAATGCCTCACCTTCAAATCCATCCAAGGATCCATTATTGGACTTCTTCAATGAGCAATTAGTTGCATAATGGCCCACTTCATGACAATTAAAGCATCTCACTTTAGATTTGTCAATCTTCTTCCCTCCATGAGAATAATTCTATTTGGAATGAGAATCATTCTCCTTCCCTTTCCTTGCCTTACCAGCTAAGGTCAAATTTTCTTCATCATCCTTGGATGAAGAACCATCTCGTGTGCTCCTCCTAATCTCCTCCTGCATGAGATCTGACCACAGTAGTTCCCAATCCGACAGTTTCTCTCTTCCATTGACAAAGTCCTAGTAGCTATGCCAACTCTTAGGAAGACCGAGGAGAGCAAGACTCACCATATCATTGTCGGTTGTAGTTATTCCTACACTACCAAGCTCATCTCTAAAGGTGGTGAGCTTGTTCAAATATGTAGAAATAGAATCATCGTTCTCCGTCTTGATTCTCCAAAGATTATCCTTGAGTGCCAATTTCCTTTGGTCACTACTATTCTGGTAGAGGTCCTTCAATGTCTTCCACATTGAATATGGAGTATCTTTCCCATGGAGACTCGAGACAATATGATCTTGAACTCCCTCAAGGATGATCCATCTCACCCTCGCCACACACTTCTTCCATTCAGTGAATTCTTGTGCATTAGCTGCAGCTAGTTTGGGGATTTCTTGATCAATGAAATCCTTCAAACCATTGTCTTCTAATATCGCTTCCATGTGATCCTTCCATGCTATGTAATTTGAGCTGACATCCAGAGCATACTCGAGTTTCAAGCCATAGAACACCATTGGTGAACTTAGAAGTATGATAATAATTCAATTTTACTCCTCCAACTAGAAACTTCAAACCTCAAATTTCCCTTCTCAGTATATTGTTTACTACTTCGATCACCTTTGCTCCGATAAAATTAGCTCTGACACCATGTAGAAACTTATCTATGGATCAGATAGCTTTGATACCATGTAGAAATTCTCACTGTAGATCAACCTGATAATGCAATATACTAAAGAAAAATACTTAATCTACTTCTACAATCAAACTTGTGGAAGCTTAATCAATTTGAGCAAGATCAAACATAACACATATAACAGAGAAGAAGAATCAATACACATGAAACATAGAAGTATACTTTGGGGAAAAACTCAGCTAAAAACCCCGCTATTTGTATTATCATAGAAGGTGGAAATACAACAAGATTACACAAAGCTTTAGCTCTCACATCTAGCCAGCTCTAAGTACAATCCTCCTGGATGCTCATAGGAAAACAAGGCTTCTCACAAACCTTCTCCTCTGCCCTCCAAGCCTCATGTTTCCTTGTGCAATTTCTCTGGGTGATCCTACTATTACCAAGTAATAGTGATCACTCACATTGATCTCACACCCTGCTCTAACACACTATCAGAACTGTGCAATCCTCAAGGAACCTTGTTCCTTCTGCATGGATGAGTTTCCTTTATAAGAAAATTCCTCCAACTGATAGTGCATTGTTCCTATCTTTGATCTCAACTGGGTCTTTGTCTGAACTGACATGCATGAGTTATTTATGAGAGAATCTTCGGTTATCTGGAGTACACTAGTTTCATGCATGCATGCATTAACTGACTGAACTCACAATTAGTTCCTCAAACTGTTTAGAACTAATTTAACTGGAATTAACTCAATTAACTAAGCTAACTAATTACAACTCAAATACAACTCATCCTTATCTCCTTAATTAAGGGATAATCTCCTCAATCAAAGGTATAACTGTTGCATGACTTCACAAGGACTTCATGTTTGAATTTCTCCAACTAATTAACTCAAATAGCCGGTGAGACTAAATTCGAATTCTAATTCACAATTCTAATTCAAGGACAAACTAAAATTGGAATATACTGAATGTTATTTTTAGCATTTCTTGTTGCTATTTTTAACACTCCCTCTCAACAAAAAAGGAATTCAACTCAATCCCAATCTTAAACCTTTGGAATGTTTTGCATGCAACACTTCTCTCAAGTGTTGTTGCTCCAACAACTCCAGAAACAAAAAATATCCAACCTGAATCAGTATGATACATCTGTCATCAAAGTTTCTGACTATTATTGCCTCTGTTGACTAAAAACTCTATGCTTATGTTTACTCTGCCTTTCTGCACTGTTGTCAACCCTTATCTGTTCTCTTCAGTATCTAATTGCTCTAGCCTCTATCACTTTGATCTTTGACTGCATCAATCGTGTTGATTCCTACCGCTAATATGTACTTTGGGCTCCCATAGCAAGGTATGATCCATGACATAAAACCTCTCAATGGACCCTGCCCAATTTCAGCCTTCTTGAGACTATCACTTCACATCACCCCACCTCACACCTAGAGGTATGGCTGCATGTGATCACTCTGTTGACTTCTCCAATTATGGCTCCTCCACAATTTTCTAAGACTTCTTCTGGGACTGTATGTTGAGAGGTAATTTACTCTTCTGGGACTGTATGTTGAGAGGTAATTTACTCTCCCTCTCAACCACCAAGTCTCTATCATTTTCCTTATTCCTCAACGCTTTGCATGCATCTTGAACCTCAAGAGCATACAGGTTCTTGACTCGTGAACCAATCTGCTTCACCTTTCCCTTACTAAAGACAACATCGTAGCCTTTGTCCTGCAACATTGCAATCGATACCAAGTTCTTCTTCAGTCCAGTCACATACTTTACATCTGTCAAGGTGATGAGAGCTCCATGCTCCATCTGAAAAGCAACCATGCCCACTCCTGAAACACTAAACATTTCATCATCACCAATATCTATGAGTATCTTGAGGTCTTTCTCCTCCAAGGTATTGAATAAACTTTTATCGTCGGTCATGTAGAATGGGGTTCCATTGTCAAGAAACCAACCACAACCCATCATCGATGAAACCATGCATGCGATGAGGGTAAAAGCCAATTCCAACTGAGAGGCCAATGCCTCACCTTCAGATCCATCCAAGGATCCATTCTTGGACTTATTCAATGGGAAATTAGTTGCATAATGGCCCACCTCATGACAATTAAAGAATCTCACTTTAGATTTGTCAATCTTCTTCCCTCCATGAGAAGAATTCGATTTGGAATGAGAATCCTTCTCCTTCCCTTTCCTTGCCTTACCTGCTAAGGCCAAATTTTCTTCATCATCCTTGGATGAAGAACCATCTCGTCTGCTCCTCTTGATCTCCTCCTGCATGAGATCCGACCATAGTCATTCCTAATCCAACAATTTCTCTCTTCCATTCACAGAGTCCTGGTAGCTATTCCAGCTCTTAGGAAGACCGAGGAGAGAAAGACTCACCATATCATCATCGAATTTAGTTATTCCTATACTACCAAGCTCATCTCCACAGGTGGTGAGATTGTTCAGATATGTAGAAATAGAATCGTCATTCTCCATCTTGATTCTTCGAAGCTTATCCTTGAGCGCCAATTTCCTCTAGTCGTTATTGTTCTGGTAGAGGTCCTTCAATGTCTTCCACATTGAATATGGAGTATCCTTCCCATGGAGACTCGAGACAATATGGTCTCAAACTCCCTCAAGGATGATCCATCTCGCCCTCGCCACACACTTCTTCCATTCAGCCAATTCTTGTGTATTAGTTGTAGCTAGTTTGGGGATTTCTTAATCAATGAAATCTTTCAAACCATTGTTTTCTAATACTGCTTCCATGCGATCCTTCCATGCTATGTAATTTGAGTTGCCATTCAAAGCATACTTGAGTCTCAAGCCATAGAATGCCATTGGTGAACTTAGAAGTATGATAAGAATTCGATTTTACTCCACCAACCAGGAACTTCAAACCTCAAATTTACCTTCTCTTTACATTGTTTACTACTTCAATCACCTTTGCTCTGACACCATGTATAAATTTATCTATGGATCAGATAGCTTTGATACCATGTAGAAATTCTCAATGTAGATCAACCTAATAATGCAATATACTAAAGCAAAATACTTAATCTACTTCTACAATCAAACTTGTGGAAGCTTAATCGATTTGAGCAAGATCAAACAGAACACATATAATAGAGAAGAAGAATCAATACACATGAAACATAGAAGTATACTTTGGGGAAAAACTCAGCTAAAAACCCCGCTATTTGTATTATCATAGAAGGTGGAAATACAACAAGATTACACAAAGCTTTAGCTCTCACATCTAGCCAGCTCTAAGTACAATCCTCCTGGATGCTCATAGGAAAACAAGGCTTCTCACAAACCTTCTCCTCTGCCCTCCAAGCCTCATGTTTCCTTGTGCAGTTTCTCTGGGTGATCCTACTATCACCAAGTAATAGTGATCACTCACATTGATCTCACACCCTGCTCTAACACACTATCAGAACTGTGCAATCCTCAAGGAACCTTGTTCCTTCTGCATGGATGAGTTTCCTTTATAAGAAAATTCCTCCAACTGATAGTGCATTGTTCCTATCTTTGATCTCAACTGGGTCTTTGTCTGAACTGACATGCATGAGTTATTTATGAGAGAATCTTCAGTTATCTGGAGTACACTAGTTTCATGCATGCATGCATTAACTGACTAAACTCACAATTAGTTCCTCAAATTGTTTAGAACTAATTTAACTAGACTTAACTAAGTTAACTAAGATAACTAATTACAACTCAAGTAAAAATCATCCTTATCTCCTTAATTAAGGGATAATCTCCTTAATCAAAGGGATAATTATTGCATGACTTCACAAAGACTTCATGTTTGAATTTCTCCAACTAATTAACTCAAGATGAATGAATTAACTAATTTTCAAACAGCTAGTGAGACTAAATTTGAATTTTAATTCGCAATTCTAATTCAATGACAAACTAAAATTGGAATATACTGAATGCTATTTTTAGCATTTCTTGTTGCTATTTTCAACACTCCCTCTCAACAAGAAAGGAATTCAACTCAATCCCGATCCTGAACCTTTGGAATGTTCTGCATGTAACACTTCTCTCAAGTGTTGTAGCTCCTGCAACTCGAGAAAAAAAAAAAATATATCCAACCTAAATTAGTATGATGCATCTGTCATCAAAGTCTCTGACTGCAATTGCCTCTGTCGACTAAAAACTCTGTGCTTTTGCTGACTCTTCCTTTTTGCACTATTGTCAACCCTTCTCTATGCTCTTCGATATCTAACTTCTCTAACCTCTGTCACTTTGATCTCTGACTACATCAATCCTATTGATTCCTCCCGCTACTATGTACTTTGGGCTCCCGTAGCAAGGTACGATGCATGAGATAAAACCTCTCAATGGACCCAACCCAATTTCAGCCTTCTTGATACTATCACTTCACATCATCCCACATTATACCTGGAGATATGGCTGCATGTGATCCCTCTGCTGACTTCTCCAATTGTGGCTCCTTCACAATTTTCTGAGACTTCTTCTGGGACTTTGTGTTGAGAGGTAATTTACTCTCCCTCTCAAACACCAAGTCTCTAACATTTTCCTTGCTCCTCAAGGCTTTGCATGCATCTTGAACCTCAAGAGCATACATGTTCTTGACTCGTGAACCGATCTACTTCACCTATCCCGTGGTGATGTGTCTAAGGAAAACATTTCCCTTACTGAAGACAACATCGTCACCTTTTTCCTCCAACATCGTGATCGATACCAAATTCTTCTTCAGTCCAGGCACATACTTCACATCTGTCAAGGTGATGAGAGCTCCATGCTCCCTCTAAAAAGCAACCATGCCCATTATTGAAAAACTAAACCTTTCATCATCACCCATCTCTATGAGTATCTTGAGGCCTTTCTCCTCCAAGGTACTAAATAATTTTTTTTTCGTTGGTCATGTGGAATGAGGCTCCACTATCAAGAAACCAACCACAACCCATCATCAATGAAACCATGCATGTGATGAGGGTAAACTCCAATTTGAACTGAGAGGCCAATGCCTCACCTTCAGATCCATCCAAGGATCCCTTCTTGGACTTCTTTAATGGGAAATTAGTTGCATAATGGCCCACCTCATGACAATTAAAGAATCTCACTTTAGATTTGTCAATATTCTTCCCTCCATGAGAAGAATTCGATTTGGAATGAGAATCCTTCTCCTTCCCTTTCCTTGCCTTACCTACTAAGGCCAGATTTTCTTCATCATCCTTGAATGAATAACCATCTCATGTGCTCCTCTTGATCTCCTCCTACATGAGATCTGACCATAGTCATTCCCAATCCATAAATTTCTCTCTTCCATTCAAAGAGTCTTGGTAGCTATGCTAGCTCTTAGGAAGACCAAGGAGAGCAAGACTCATCATATCATCGTTGGCTATAGTTATTCCTACACTACCAAGCTCATCTCTAAAGGTGGTGAGCTTGTTCAGATATGTAGAAATAGAATCACCATTCTCCATCTTGATTCTCTGAAGCTTATCCTTGAGTGCCAATTTCCTTTGGTCGCTACTATTCTGGTAGAGGTCCTTCAATGTCTTCCACATTGAATATGGAGTATCCTTCCCATGGAGACTCAAGACAATATGATCTCGAACTAAATCAAGGATGATCCGTCTGGCCCTCACCACACACTTCTTCCATTCAACCAATTCTTGTGCATTAGCTACAGCTGGTTTGGGGATTTCTTGATCAATTAAATCCTTCAAACCATTGTCTTCTAATACCGCTTCCATGTGATCCTTCCATGCTATGTAATTCAAGCTGCCATCTAGAGCATACTCGAGTCTCAAGCCATAGAATGCCATTGGTGAACTTAGAAGTATGATAAAAATTCAATTTTACTCCTCCAACCAGGAACTCCAAGCTTCGAATTTCCCTTCTCAGTATACTGTTTACTACTTCGATCACCTTTGCTCCACTAAACTTGGCTCTAATACCATGTAGAAATTCTCACTGTAGATCAACCTGATAATGTAATATACTAAAGAAAAATACTTAATCTACTTCTACAATCAAACTTGCAGAATCTTAATCGATTTGAGCAAGATCAAACATAACATGTTTAACAGAGAAGAATAAGCAATACACATGAAACACAGAAGAATACTCTGGGGAAAGCATAAGCTAAAAACCCTGCTATCTATATTATCATACAAGGTGGGAATACATCAAGATTACATAAATATTTAGCTCTCACAGCTAGCCAGTGATCAATACAATCCTCCTAGATGCTGATAGGCAAACAAGGCTTCTCACAAACCTTCTCCTCTACCCTCCAAACCTCCTATTTCCTTGTACAGTTTCTCTGGGTGATCCTACTGTTACCAAGTGTAACACTAATCACTCACACTGATCTCACACCCTGCTCTAACACACTATCATAAATGCGCAATCCTCAAGAAACCTTGTTCCTTCTACATGGATGAGTTTCCGTTATAAGAAGATTCCTCTAATTGGTAGTACACTGTCCCTGTCTTTAATCTCAGCTGGATCTTTGTCTGAATTGACATGCATGAGTTATTTATGAGAGAATCTTCAGTTATCTGGAGTACACTAATTTCATGCATGCATGCATTAACTGGCTGAACTCACAATTAGTTCCTTAAACTGTTTGGAACTAATTTAACTGGACTTAATTTAGTTAACTGAGCTAACTAATTACAACTCAAATACAACTCATCCTTATCTCCTTAATTAAGGGATAATCTCCTCAATCAAAGGGATAACTATTGCATGACTTCAAAAAGACTTCATGTTTGAATTTCTCCAACTAATTAACTCAAGATGAATTATTAATTAATTTTCAAACAACTGGTGAGACTAAATTTCGAATTTCAATCCACAATTCCAATTCAAGGACAAACTAAAATTGGAATATACTAAATGCTATTTTTAGAATTTCTATTTTTAGCCTTTCTTGTTGCTATTTTCAACATAGTTCAGTCTTGTAGATGATCCCAATTTCCTAACTTTGTTGTCCTACAATTATATCTAAACTTCTTGACATATGCTCTCTAGGGCTGAGTTCACTTGGTTACATATAGTTGTATTGCCTATTTATTGAGTTGACATGAATAATTGATAGGTCAACTTGTAGAGGATGAAATTGGATCCAATTTAGAAGAGCTTTTGAGGTATACTTGATGGATGGAGGGTTCAACATGACCAAAATAATTTCTTTCTTTGACATCATGAACCAAATAATGGTGTTTTGTATTTATGGTTTTATATCTAGGATTTTTTTAATAATGAAAAAAAATATAATAGAAAATTATTATATATTATTTTTACTCAAAATAAATCCTAGAGAACTCAATGGGTGCTTTAACCTATTTACCATTAACCCAAGCATGAAACTCATGCTTTAATAAGTCAATTAAAAATAATTCATTTTTTTCTTTCCTTTGATAGATCCATGACTCGAATTCAATTATGAAGACTGACACTAGTTACATTCTTCAACACTTTGTAGCATGAATTAGTTTGTAGCATCCTATATTTGACTCATACCCATACAAATATTACCTTTATAGTTCATATTGTTGCTTGGTATATGCAAACACCCTGTGAGAGCCACTGGAAATCAACAAAAAGTACAATTTGGTATGCCAAATTATAGTTCAATTTGGGATACATTATACAAGGAGGATCCTTTGTTCATTAGTTTTAGTAATTTATATTAAGCCAACAACCCTAATGATAAAAATTATACTATAGGTTATATTTTCAATTGTGATTTTAGACATGTCACATAGATTGGTAAGAAACAACAAGTTCTTTCTTTCTTCAGTGGAATTAAAGTAACTATCAATGGTTAGTGTGTGTTAAAATAACCTTTTGGATTAAATAGATCCTTTCAAACATTGGATTCCAAAAACAAAAACAGATAATCAGCCTCTTATGTGACAATCAGAGTGCCATCAACATCACCAAAGATCAAATTAAAAAATAGCGCAAAAAAGCATTCAACTACACATGCACTTCATCACAAAGCTTATTCGAGATCACATTCTTGAAGTGATTTTTCCCCACAGATGATCAAGTTACAAAATTTAAAACCATTTTTCTTACATAAGTGAAGTTTTCCAAATTTCAATCTATATAAAGGGTTTAAGAATGTGCCATTAAGGGGTGATAGGCACTAACGTTTCCTTATTTCCCCTATTTTCGCAAGTCCAATTCCATCCCAAGTTAATGAGGATGTTATGATATTTAAACACTTAAAATTTAATTAAAATCAATTGGTCTAATGTGTCCTTGGGAAAAAATGTATGTTTCTTTAGTTTTCATTGTTATGCATTTTTAGTTATGTAATATGATTGTCATAATATGTTTTAGACATAAAGTGATCTAATTATTTATATTACCCTTGATACTAATGGCTACATTAACTTCTGGTTTATCATATGAATATTCCATGGTATCTATTTAAATCTCATGTAGGGTCATTTGCTTAAAATCGATTGTGATACATTGTTGTGTAAAATATTTTTCTTCTTCATTAATATATTTCCTCAAGTGGTTTTATTGGATGCAGATGTGGAGTTTTTCCCTCTTTAATGGTTTTAACCATGTAAAATACTAGTCTACAAATCATTTATTAGATTATGTGAGTGGTTACTTAAAGGTATTTAACCTATCTAGAAATACTTTGTTTTGTTGAACATCTGTTAGCTTTCAAGTTACTCGGAAGTGTTCACACCATGTTTAGGGATGGTTTATGATATTTTCAATACAAGGTGTATGTTCACTCCAAAAATCATTTGATATGGATTGACACATGGGAGATGGTCCATGATGGATTTTCATATTGGAGGTATCTTGTTCAAAGGTTGCTTGCTTGGTCTTCTTCCTCAACACATTCAAATTCTCTTGAGAACTTAGGGGATGTCCTTCATGATGGTCACATGGAGAGATTATCTTACTTGGAAAAACCCTATTTAGGAGGAGGAGAGGGTACCATGCACTAGATAGTGCAAGATAGCTTGTATTCCTATATAGAGGCTTAGAATTGGCTTGTGGACCCCTAGGCTACAACAATGTTCATGTAGGAGGAATGGAATCAATGAAGTACATGGCTTAGGAGGAGCAATGAGGTCCATTTGGATTTGTGATCAAGAATTATGGACTTATCTTGTGTATCTACATTACCTTCAAGCCTTTATTGTGTACAACATCATTCATATTTTTATACAAGTGATTATTATTGTATATTAGTTGTAAGGGCTTGGGCTCACATTATATTATTGGTCTTACTTGCCTCAAATATATATAGAGGAAAACGAAATTCAATTCATATAATAATCATTACATTATTTTCATTGTACTTAAACTTTTTGGAGGAAATTGATAGGGTTATTGAGAAAACCCTACGAGAAGTTGTGGAGTCTAGAGAGAAAATATTGTCTTGGAGAATGATCCTTATGAGATACTACAATTTAATCTTACAAAGAAGACATTGGTGATGACCTCTCTCTCTCTCTCTGATCTTCATTTCTATGTGATCTTTATTTCTCTATTAGATTCACTAACATTTTGTGATCCTTTTGGACCATCTTGAAATCTAAGGTCAGTGTTTCATCCCTCAAAGGTTTGAGAATATGGTTTTGTTATGAAACTCTAGGGCATATTTGGTGATGAAGAAGAAGAGAAAAGGCATCTTTACATGGAGGAATTGTTTGATGGATTCACACATGTTTGATCTCCTTGTTTCAGCTAGGGTTTCAGAGAGCTAGTGGATTGTACTAGCATTGTGATAAGGTTAAGGTATGTACAACTTAACCTTATTAATGAAATTTTCAACAATCCAACACTTTTGTAGCATCTAGTCTTATTTCTAGTAATCTATATTGTTTATATTTGTTATTATAACTACGAATGTCTTAATAATGTTGCATAAATAAAGGGAAAATTTTGAAGTGATTTAACATCATAATTGAAAACTTTATATGTTGTTTAACTTTAATAATTGTTGTAAAAGTGAGTTTTTGGCATTGATTTATCTATGATAAGATTTCCCTAGAGTGTTTAAGCTTATCAAGACATTTTTGTATCATTTCTCCTTGAATATCCTAGAGGATTGAATTGTTAATTATTGAAATGTTGTTCAATTTTTGCTGTTATTTTGTTTTATATTTCATAAAAAACATAACTCTAAATTGACAAGGATAATATCAACAAATATATGGTTAAAAGGTGAAATTTATCAACAATGGATCTTTCGAGAAATTTTAAATGATATTAGAGCATTTGGGGATAAAATCACTCTTGGTGTAAAAGGGAGTTTGTATTTTAGCTAAAGTTTATTTGGGAGAGTTGATTGGCCTCATTTGAAGAAATTTAGCGTGATACTTTAAGTTGCTTGAGATGGGAATTTTCACTATGAGAGGATTTGATTGGTCACTTTCATGGTGAAAGATGATATCTACTACAATGATTACAACTATGGATGTATTTTCAACAAGTGTGATGCCTAGGAGGATTTACAATAGCTGTTTGTTTTGTTGGAAGGGTTGCTATTATAACAGGTAAATATTTGTGATCATTGACTAGTATAGCTTTAATTTTAGCAGGTGAGATTCCTAGGTGGACCTGCAATAGGTGGTTTATTTATTTTGATATATGGCATCTTTTTTCACCGATGACAAGTGGAGGAACTATACATTGCATATTTTCCAATTTGGATATAGCTTTGGTCTCTTCCTTGTCCTCTAACAAATTCTAATATTAGATGCCATGTGATAGTGGAGCTTCATGACATATGACATATGACAAGTCCTTGTTCAACAGATTTCAAGGGTCAAAGGGAAGCATGAGCATGGAGCTTGGTGATAATGCAACTTGTCCTATGAGAGGATTTGGCTCCATTTCTTTTCAAACTCCTTCATGTGATTTTCTTATGATGAGTGATATATCATCTGTTCTTTCTTTAAGGAATAACTTTTACTTTCTTGTATGATAAATGCATAGTGGATAGTCACTTTCAAGGGACAAAAATCCACCACTAATAATTATAGTCTAGCTACTCCAATGAAATTGGCTAGAGGTGAGAGACATAGTAACATTCTTAGGTTTATGTTGATTTAGTGGCACATGTACATTCTAGTAGGAGGTTTGAAGATCATTCTAGCTTTAAGCCATGTTACAAAAGAGCATATAGGAGTGACTAGAGTCTTAGTGAGGGTGAGTATAACTCTTAGGAGATATTATAAGTCATGTTTCATTATTTATTCCATCCACAAGTCTTCAAATTATTCAAATTAGGATACATGCAATAACTTGATAAAAGATAAGCCTAAAATTGATTCCATATTTGAAATTGATGGGAGTATTATTCATATGTAAAATTAAAATGAAAGAAGCAAAGAAAATAACACACTATCAAAAATATGAACATGATATACCCTATGGAAAACCCAATACAAGAAAATCCCATCTAGAAGGTGAGGCCTATAGTCTTTTCTTTTTCTCTCATTTATGAAAGAAAATTCAAATAAATTGTGTTAACTATGGAGTTGTGATGGACATTGTGCATTGAATAACTACTACAAGTTCATCTACTTCCATTATTATGCTTCAATATCCTTACACTCCTATATGCTCTACTCAACTACGTAAGAAAAAAAATACAATGAAAATGCTACCCCTCCCTTTCCTATTAGCTCGATGTTTAACCTAGATTATACAATTAGGGTTAGGGTTTTTTCTTGCCTCAATTCTCTAGAATATTTTTAAAATTTCAAACCTAACTAGTTCCATGTGTGAATAATGTGCACTGACATGCTATTTAGTTGGTATCATGGTGGTCCATATGATAGGCCAACTTGTAGGTGAAATAACTTCTATATACGAACTCTAATTGAGGGGATTTTTGTCTCATTAGAAATATCTCAATTTCTAGAACACTAATGCGCTGGGAACTTTCCTTGCAAAGTTCTGACCCAAAAAATAATGATTTAAAGCCTCAAATAAGCTCTAAAAGGTTTTGGACCCTAAATCACCATGGGAACTACCTCTAAAAAATGGGCCTTGTTACCGCTCAATCTAGTAGGGGTCCTAGGAGGGGATCCTATAGAGAAACTACTAGGTCAAGGGGGGGCAATGGAGTGATAACCCACTTTCACCTCAGCTAAGGCTCCCTACTCTTTACAAAATTTCACCAATTGGAGGAGTCTCAGTATGAGTGGAATCACAAGAATGGATGGATAAATGATAATATATGAATTTATTCCTAAGCCTATTCATAAGAGAGGTTCAAATAATTGGCTTTATTGCTTTGGAAGCACAGTGATTGAATCTCTAAGAAGGGCTATGTGGATACCTAGACCTAGGGTTGGAGGATATGCCTTGAAAAGGGGCTTCCTAAGCTTAAGTATCCTTGTGAATAAATGGATTCTATGTAATCCTTGTGGAATTTGACTCGTAGAGTTGTGGGACCACAAAGAACCCAAGTGGACCCAGACTAGGTCAATGGTATGGAGTTGATCAATCAAGAAGGTTTATGAACTAATTAGGGAAGAGATTATAATCGAAGGACTAATTTTATTTTGGTATTTGAATGCAATGATCCTACTGAGGACACTAACCCAAATCAACCTAGGGAAAGAGATGGCCGTATAGCTATATCTCATGATTCCACCATCAAATTGTACTCAAACTTGGAGTACCCCTTGAGAAAACCCCAATGCAGTTGTGGACCAATTTTCAAGATTCTTGGATGGCTACAAGATATTTTGATTAATGCCATACGTGACCCTCTAAGGTTGGGCCTAAAGTTTGGAAGGGTGAAGAAAACAAAGATAAATTCAACCACCAAGAGGATGTGAGGATCAATGTCTTGCTTAGGGGGCTTAATGGAGTCAATATACACCTATATCGAGGATTTATTTGATGTAAGGAGCCCCAATTTACCTTTGGTAGCCTATTCAATGGCAAGAACGAGGTTATTAGAGATTTTTACTTCAAATTTTTAAAGGAGATGAAGTTTTGAGGTATTTTGACCAAAGAGGTGCCTCTAGGAAAATTTACCCAATCCCTTAAGAGAAACACATGCATTACATCACTGATTCAAGGTCTCATAAGAATTTCACATTATATTAACCCATACAAGAATAATGATAACAATATACATGCATTTGACAAGTAAGATACCAAGAATAACATTTAAAGTTCACTTACATGTGTGTGTGTGTGTGTGTGTGTGTGTGTGTGTGTGTGTGTGTGTGTGAGAGAGAGAGAGAGAGAGAGAGAGAGAGAATATATCCATTCATAAAATTCATATTTGAAATAATCTCCAAAGACAATAATGAAAATCCAAACATCATAGTGCACAAAAAAAAAAACTCCAAAAAGTTCACCCTAGCAAAAAGTGAAAACATCTCTCTAGAGATACTAATCCAATCCAAGTGATGATGAGAGGAATGAATGAGCCTCTCATCAATTTATACAATCCATAAGGGAGTTAGAATAGCCTAATTGGCCTAATTGAGCTCCAAATAATAAAACAATGTGCAATAATATATCCCTTTTTAGAATTTCCTATAGATTCACAAGCTCATGCAATTTACTAAAGCACAGGGCAAGAATCTACTTCTACTTTCAATTAGCAGAAGCCAATAGATTGATGAAAACAATATGAACAAGAAGAAGAAAAATCAATGGTACATAACACAATAAGTTTTCCCAGGGAAAGCTAGAGCTCAAAACCCCGCCTATCTGTATTGCATTAAATAAAAAAATAAGAGTGAAGATACAAAGCTTGTTCTCTCAAGAAAAATTCTACACAAGTATGCTCTACTCTCTACCTCACAAGCCCACTATTAGTTGACACTTAGCCAATTTCCATTTCCTTCCAAGCCCCTATTTCCTTGCGCAATTCCTAGGATGAATAGCCTGTATTTAAAGGGAATTCATGCTTCCGAAATTATGCAATCCAAACATAGGTCCTTCTCTGATTGCATGCATGATATTTACAACTCAGTAAATCATACAACTGATCGTACATTGTCCCTAAACTCTAATCTCAAATGGGTCTTCCTCTGAACTAACATGCATGAGTTTCTCATGAGTGAATCTTCAATTAGCTGGAGTAGCACTGAGGATGCACCAGTGCCCCAACTCACTACTAGACCTCTACTAGTTCCATCTACTGACCAAACAGACCAACCAAGATCTTCCTCATCTAGATAGCCTCACATGTTGCCTGACTCACAGCCATGTACTATGCCTCAACTGAACTGAGTGCAATTGATCTCTGTTTCCTGTTGTACCAAGAAATTTTCGTTGATCCAATATTGACGATCCCTCCTAATGAGATATTCTTGTTGGATGGACTCCCTACCCAATCTACATTAGTGAAGCCTTGAATCTTCACTCCATTTGTCTGTCTGTACCATAATCTGTACTAAGTAGTGCCCCCGAGGTATCTCAATACATGCTTTGCCTCCTTCCCATACATCTTGGTAGGCCTAACCATCGCTTGAATAAGTTGGTTAACTACATAACACATATATGGTTGTGTGTTCACCAAGTACATGAGTGAACCCACAAGTTTCCTATAAATAGTAGCTTCCACCACCTCTCCCAAAGTAGCATCCTCCTTCCTCCAGTTACCAACTAGAGGAATCTTCATAGGCTTGCAGCTCTCCATGTGGAACCTCCTAAGTATCTCGTTGGCATACTTTCCTTGAGACAAAAACAACACCCCCTCACCCTGCCATACTTACAAGGCTCGAATGTAATGCATGAGCCCTAAATCCTTCACCTCAAACTCTCTTTCAAGGTCCTCCTTGCAAGATTTGATCAACTAATCATCACCTGTCAGTATGAGACCATCAACATAAAGTACACTGATCAACAATTTACCTTCCACCATTATGTGGTATAGTTTCGCATCCGCTTCACTCATCATGAATCCCAACCCAGCGAAGTAACTGTCTATCATGGTGTATCAAGCATGAGGTGATTGCTTCGGCCCATACAACGCTCTCTTGAGCTGACACACATGTGAATCACAATTGAAGGTTTCAAAACCTTCAAACTTATCTATGTACACCTCTTCCTCAATCGTGCCATTAAGGAAGGTTTCCTTTACATCCATTTGATGTATCTTCCAACCCATCTGTGTTGATAGTGCCACTATAGATTTGATATACAAGTACTGTGCAATAGGAGAAAAGGTCTCATCATAGTCAATCCCTTATACCTGTGAAAGGGCATGGGCCACAAATCTATCCTGATGCTTCTCCAAACTACCATTTGCAACTTTCTTTACCTTATAAAGCCAATGGGAGCTCACCGTGGACTTATCCTCCAGTCTTGGGACCACATCCCAAACACTGTTACAAACTATGGAGTCATACTCCTCCACCATGGCATCAACCCAAATCAGTTGTTGCACTGATTCCTCAAAGGAAGATGGCTTTGTCACAACACATCCACTCATAAGAGCCACATATCCAGTGTACCTAGCATGAGGTACTTGCTTCAGCCCATACAATGCTCTCTTGAGTTGGCACACATGCATCTCATAGTCAAAGGTTTCAAAACCTTCAGGCTGCTCACTTTACACCTCTTCCTCAATTGTGCCATTAAGGAAGTTATCATTACATCCATCTAATGTATCTTCCAACCCATCTACATTGATAGTACGAATATAGATTTGATAGATGAGTACCTTGCAACAGGAGAAAAGGTCTCATCATAGTCAATTCCCTCTACCTGTGAAATGCCACGAGCCACAAATCTAGCCTTATGCTTCTCCACACTACCATATATAGCTTTCTTTACCTTGTAAAGCCAACGAGATCTCACCACAAACTTATCCTCTAGTCTCGGGGCCACATCCCAAACATTGTTACAAATTATGGAGTCACACTCCTCCACCATGGCATCAACCCAAATTGGCTACGACACTACTTCCTCAAAGAAAGATGGCTTTGTCACAACACATTTGCTCATAAGAGCCATGTATCTAGTGTACCTTTTAGGTGACCTCCTCTGTCTACGTTGTGATGTGGGTGCTCCCACATTGTCTCTAGCATCCGGCAGTAATCTATCTACCTCTCTGGTGCGCTTTCTCTCATCTCCGGAAGACTTCTCCTGAGTGGATGCTTCCACTCCTAGATCCTCTGCATGTGGTTTCTCCACATCAATCTAAGGCTCCTCAACTGCATGTAGCTGAAACTCCCTCTCAAGAGAAACTCGCATGGCCTTCTCCTCATTGAATCTAACATTCTTGCGAACCACTATCATCCTACTGGTTGGCAAGTACACCTGATAGTTGTCAGGTGTATCAGTGTACCCCACAAATATGCCCAACTTTGTTGTTGGCTCAAGCTTCTTTCATGCATATTTAGTCACATGGAAATATACCGATGACCCAAAAATTCTGAAGTGACCAGCATCTGGCCTCTTACCAGAATAAGCCTCCTTTAGTATCTTATTATCAGGAAAACTAGTGTCCATTCAAAGCTGCTAGTCCCACTAAGATGGATAGCTATCTTAGAAACAAACAAGCTAAAGTCACTTGTGTTTTCCTTTATGAGAAATAGATGAGAGAGAAGTAGAGAGTACCAACCTCAGTCTTTCACTTGGCTCCTTGCTTATTTCCTCTCCCCTTTGACAGAGCCTTGCCACTCTTTCCTTACTTGTCTCGCTTCAAAGAACACCTGTAGAGTCAAAGCAGCATAATACCATCAAAGCATAGAGATCTATAACCATAAACAATATAGGATCAGATATATGTTAACCATACAAATGCATATATCAATATAATATTCAGAGATATACAAGAATATGGAGGAAAACTCAAATAGATTTATTGATAGAAGTAGTAGAAGAGAGGATTACAACCCATTGATCTGATCCAGCACCATCCTCCCAGCATGAAAGCCCTCTTCACCTCATGAAAAGCTAGATCACCCAACACTAAGATGTTCCACAGAGAAACCAACAACACTTCCTTATAAGATACAAAATTCCAACCTTTGGATCTCTAGGATGAGGGATCCATATATAGATATTTGCAGGTGGGTGAGTTAGCTTCTAGGTTTTTTATTAGTGTCATTTCTTTGATAGTTCTTGGTTACACTTGGAGATTTCATGATATCTTACTCATCCCTAGGCGAATTTAGAGAGGCAAGTGTCAAATGGGCAGTTTCTAGAAGATTCTCTGGGTTTCCACCTAGCCAGCTACCTTTTCCATTTGTCTGCTCTCACTCATCGCACCCTACAGAAGGGATTTTCAGTATGCATCACACTTTCTGCATGTAGTAGGTGGGATTCATCGCACCCTTAGCACTTAGCATTCTGTATGGTCCAGTTTTGACCAGTTCTGAGTAGTTTTTCATGGAGAACTTCTGGGAGATGATGTAATCAGCTGACCTTGTTCCTTTAGGGTATGAAACAACACTTTTAGGGGCTTAGAAGCCCTTGGTTTATGTACATATGAGATTGGGGTTGCAGAGCCCAAATATGTCTATAGCAGTTGCCCCCTAAAGCATGAGGTCGTAAATCTTCTGATGTCGAGTGAAATTCTTTATCATGAGGATCCAAGGTTTTTCGAACTGGAAGGTGACCTGTAATAAGATACAATACAAGGCATTATCTTCATATTATTTTCATGATCTAGCTGAGGCGGGCATTCCCATGCTCAGCTTTATAAATTCATTTTCATGTACATAGGATAGATAACCGTCTGTGTGGCAGACTGATGATTCTAGTAGAGCCATCATCCCTTAGCTTGGATGATTATTTGTGCAGCTATGATGTACATTTGATGTCTTTATTTTCTTGAATATATCGCAGCCCGGATGGATGAAACTAGATCTGGGGTCTTTAAACTCATTCAATCTTCGCCCAAAGTACAAGTCGATCCATGTGAAAGGATGTTCTGACGTCGAACATGGAAAGACATCGCCTGATTACCAGCCAATGATGTAAGTTGTTAACAAGCGCGAGAGGAATCACCGATAA
>APFE031271226.1:11819-24046 GCA_000404065.3 Pinus taeda | reverse complement strand
TTTTGTGTCATTTCTCTTGATAGTTCTTGGTTCCACTTGGATATTTCATGATCTCTTACTCATCCCTGGGAAAATTCAGAGAGGCAAGTGTCAAATGGGCAGTTTCTAGAAGATTCTCTGGGTTTCCACCTAGCCAACTACCTCTGCCATTTGTCTTCTCTTGCTCATCGCACTCTATAGAATGGATTTTCGATATGCATCGCACTTTCTACATGTAGTAAGTGGGATGCATCGCACCCTTAGCACTGATCAGTCTATATGGTCCAGTTTTGACCAGTTCTGAGTAGTTTTTTAGGGAGAATTTCTGGGAGATGATGTAATCAGCTAACCTTGTTCCTTTAGGGTATGAAAAAACAATTTTAGGGGCTTAGAAGCCCTTGTTTTATGGACATATTAGATTGGGGTTGCAGTGCCCAAATATGTCTATAACATATCTTCATCCCAAGTATCTGATGTGGGATGTAGTTTTGAACATAAACCGTTATGTTACATGCCTCAGCCCACATGTGTAGTGGGAGAAACTGATCATGAAACATCGCCCTCACTGCCCTTCCTATGCTTCTGTTCTTCCTCTCAGCCACCCCATTTTGCTGAGGGTTATGGAATGGCACCAACTTTCGTTTAATCCCTTTCACTGCACAGAATTTCTTAAAACCATTTGATACTTACTCACCAAAATTATCACTCCATAGAGATTTCACCTTCTTGCTCGATTCTTTCTCCACCAATTCTTTAGACTCACAAAACTTTGTGAAGGTTTGATCCTTTTTCTACATGAAAAATATCTAGCATTTTCGAGAAAATTCATCGAAAAATATAACATAATACCTGTGCTTGGTCGTGGATGCTACCGAGAATGGTCAACGCACATTTGAATGGGCTCGCTCTATAATAGGCTCTGATTGAATGTCTCTATTGTGAAAAGAAGACTTGGTGTATTTACCCAAAGTACACCCCTTGCATGTTTCAAATTTCTCTAGCGTAGATTTGGGCAAACCGGTGGAGATATGATGCATGATCTTCAAAGCCCCATGATGCAAGTGGCCCAATCACCTGTGCCAAAACTCACCAACATCTTGAATCTACACCATCTCTGCCTTCATTCTCAAAGTAGCACAATCCTCTACCTCCAACTTATAGAGATTCTTCACTCGAATCCCTATCTTCTTTGCTTGACCCGTGGCTATATGACGAAGGAATGCCTTTCCTTTCGAGAAGATCATATCATAGCCTCTATCCTCAAGCATGGCAACGAATACCAAGTTCTTCTTCAGACCGGGCACATAAATAAAATTCTTCAAGGTGAGTGGATCCCCATTCTCCCTCTAAAAAGTAACTGTGCCTAATCCAGTAGTGTTATACCTCCTGTCATCACCCATCTCAATATGCATATGGATATCTTTCTCCTCTAGGTCACTTAATAACTCCTTGTCGTGAGTAATGTGGAATGAAGTTGCATTGTCTAAGTACCATACACTTCCCATCATTGATGACAGCATGCATGCAATGAGGGAAAATTCCAATTCGAATTCGGACCCACTGCTCCTCGTGAGGGATTCTTCTTGGAATTCTTGATTGGATAATTTGTAGCAAAATGGTCCAGCTCATGACAATGAAAGCACTTAACTTTCATCATGTATTTCTTCTTACCTCCATGGTAAGAATCTGATTTGGAATGGGAAGCTTTCCCTTTCCCCTTCTTTGCCTTAATCGCTAAGTTACGGTTCTCTTCAACATCAATCTTTGATGAAGATTCATCCCTGGTGTTCCTCCTAATCTCCTCCTGAATCAAATCTAGCCACAATCGTTCCCAATTTGGGAACTTCTCCCGACCATTGATAGAGTCTTGATAACTATGCCAATTCTTTGGGAGTCCCAGAAGAGAAGGAGTCACCATATCATCCTCGACAACTATGATTCCAACACTTCCAAGTTCATCATGACATTGAGTGAACTTGGTTAAGTATTTTGGAATAGTCTCGCCTTTCTCCATTTTGATTTTTCGCAATTTGTCCTTCAATGCCAATTTACTTTGGTCTCTGTTATTCTGATACAAGTCTGTCAATGCTTTACACATAGCATACAAAGTTTCCTTGCCATGGAGACTCAAGACAATGTGGTCTCAAACTCCCTCACGATTTATCTACCTCACCTTCACCACACACTTCTTCCATTAGGCCAAATTCTATGCATCTAATGTTGTTGGCTTAGGAATGTATCGATCAACAAACCCCTTCAAGGCATTATCCTCCAGCACAGCCTCTATTCTATCCCTTCGGGCTATTTAATTCAAGTTTCCTTCCAAGGCATACTCAAGTCGCAAACCATAGAATGCCATCTAAAGTATGTATTGCAAATTTTAATTTCACTTGTAACCCAAAAATCAAAACTCAATCTCCTCTAGTATGTTGAATTCAACTCTGACATCGTGTAGAATTTCATGTAGATTCACAAGTTCATGCAATTTACTAAAGCACAAGACAAGAATCTACTTCTACTTTCAAATAGCGGAATCCAATAGATCGATGAAAACAATATGAACAAGGAGAAGACAAATAAATGGCACATAACACAATAATTTTTTGTGGGGAAAGCCACAACTCAAAACCCCGCCTATTTGTATTTCATTAAATCAGAAATATGAGTGAAGATACAAAGCTTGTTCTCACAGGAACAATTACTCACAAGTATGCTCTACTCTCTACCTCACAAGCCCACTATTAGCCAACACTTAACCAATTTCCACTACCTTCCAATCCCCTATTTCCTTGCGCAATTCCTAGGATGAATAACTTGTATTTAAAGGGAATTAATGCTTCCAAAACTGCACAATCCAAACATAGGTCCTTCTCTTATTGCAAGCATGATATTTACAACTTAGTAAATCATACAACTAATAGTACATTATCCCTACGCTCTAGTCTCAACTGGGTCTTCCTCTGAACTGACATGCATGAGTTTCTCATTAGTGAACCTTAAGTTAGCTTGAGTAGCACTGAGGATGCACCAGTGCACCAACTCAGTGCTAGACCTCTACTAGTTCCACCAATAGTTAGAACTAGTTTAACTATCTATAACTCAGTCAAACTGAGTTATCTAATTACAACTCAAACAAACTCAATCTGGACCCCTAAAATTTAAGGAGAACATATACATGACTACATAAAGACTTCCAACTTGAAATTCCTAAGCTAATTAAATTAATTAAACTTAATTAACTATTTACAAGTTGCTATCAGAATAGAATTCGATTTTAATTCTTAGTTTAATTCAAGGACAAATTAAATAGGAATTTCTTCTTTCCATTTCTCAACACCCTTGGTGACAATCCCACCAAGATAACTCAATAACATAATAATAAGCCTCTCAAGAGGGAAAAATAATCAACATAATGGATTGTTGGGCCATTGAGAAGGATTGGTGGAGTTCAAAGTGTGTCATGGCGAGAGAATGGACCCCAAACATCGTGGACAAGGGATTGGCCCCTTGATACCTAAGGAAGTCACATGTGGTGTCCTCGAGTGGGTGTGGGGGAACTATGACATCCACATGGGTCTCCAAGTGGATCGACAATGCTTTTAAAACATCTGTAAGGGCTAGGCTAATGACATAATCCCTCCCTTTTCCTCTTGCAGTGAGACATGTCCTCATCTAGACCCTGGAACCTCTTCCAAGTGTGTGGTATAAGCATGGATCCAGAGGGGCATGGTGTTCTAGGTGCATTATCCTCATCCAAAAGGTGGAATACGAGCAATCCCAGAATGGTTCTAGGGATCCATGAAGTACTCTTTGATATGGTGGAGGCCCATGGCTCTCAACGCTCACCCTACAAGTGCCAATATGAACCTTTGGAGGGCTTGGACCCTGTATAGGGAGAGACCCACATGAAGTCATGCATAAGATCCAATGCATCCCCTTTCCCTCCAATAAAAAAAATCATGAGTAATCAATTAAACAAGTTTACAAATCATGGAATCAAGTGAGAAATTCATGGTGGCATTCCCTTTCATAATGGGCTTTGGCATGTATAGGTGTCTTCAATCTCAATAAGGGGGTTAACAAGAACTCTATTACATGGTTTCAACCTTTAAAGGGGGTGACATGTCTATGGTACATCCATGAATGGGTAGGTGGCATATGATATAGTTATGGAACAGTGTGGGGATCAAGGGAAGGATCCAAGACACATGTCATGGTATAAGGGTAGCTATAATTATGGAATCCCACACTTGGATACATGAGTGTAGGAGGGATAAAATCATGGTACATGAGTTTCCCTAACCTTTATTTTCCACCCTTATTCATATGCCTTTTTCCTTGGATTTTTTTCTTCATAATTGCCCGGGTCTCTAGGGCATGAGAGCATGATGTGTAGGATATAACAGTACGTACCCTATTTAAAGTGGGGCATTCCATCGCCCACCAAGGGTTGGGACAATTATGGGTTCCTCAATGCGGAGGGGGCTCCTCTAGGGCCCATAAGAACTAGGGTGATGGCCATAAATAAGGGGTAGAGCTTATGTTTGGATTTTTCCGACATGCTAAATTTGTATGTCCTGACCATCTTTTGCATTTTGTGGTACATTTCCTATTGAGTGTAGCTAAACTATGCATTTTCTTTTATTTTTAGCTGCATCAACCTTTGGGGCCTCATTCCAGACCTGACATAGGGCGTGGACAAGGGGAGGGGGAGGCCAACCCTATGTGGACCCAGTGGATACATGTGGAACTGAATGGGAAAAGTGATGAATGAGGTTAAAATGAGTGGAGGGGAGTGATATGTATGGCATCAGGAAATGGGACCATGCTAACAAAATTAGGATTTCCCATGCAGTGTTAGCCCTAAAGCTAGTGGCTATTAAAGGAGATCCCACAGGACTAGGATACAAGGCTAACCACCAAATTTGTTGAGAAATCTAGGGCATTGGGAATTAGATTATTTCAATTATAATGATAATTGCTTGTGAGGACTTTTACTTTTCTTAATTAGGTTCTTCCAGTACTTGGTTATTATTATGTGTTCTTCTTCATCAAACAAATACGAAACCATAAACAACAATAATACAAAGAACACAAGATGTAGGTGATCAACCATGACCAAAACTTCTCCAATCTTGAGAGGAAAAACCCAACGAATTCTTCTGCTTATAAAATCTTGAATTGATGATCTCCAAGACCTAGACTGTTGAAAATTGGAAACAATAAATTGCTAAAAATAGAAGTGCTAAAAATAGCACTGTTAAAAATAGCATTTTGGGCATTAGTGCTGGATTGGGAAAAAGGGAATGAAAAATGGAAGTGTTAAAAATAAAAGTTCTATTTTTAGCAGTTCAAGTTGCATTCCTATTTTTAGATAGTCCCTGGTCTAAAATAGGAAGTAAAATTCCAATTTGGTCTTACTAGCAGTTTGAATATTAATTATTTAATTCTCCATGAGTTAATTAGTTAAGGAAAATCAAACTTGAAGTCTTTGTGAGAACATGCAATAATTTCTCCACTGATTGGGGAATGTGTCCTTGATTTGCTCCACTGATTGAGGAATTAAGGGTGAGTTCTATATTGAGAGGATCAGTTGACTTAGTTTAACTTAGTCAAGTTTAGTTAGATTAATTTAACAAGTTTTTAAATTAATGAGATATAGTTTGTTGATGCTTGCATGCATGTGACAACTGTTATTTTCAGATAACTGTGTATTCACTCATGGATAACTAATGCATGTCAGTTCTGTCAAAGACCTAGCTGAAATCAGAGAAGAGACAATGTACTATGAGTTGGATGAATATTTTTCCTATAAAGGAAGCTCATCCATGATGAGGATTTATCTCCTTCAAGTTTGTGCTGTTAGATCAGAGGTTAGTGATTGTGTGAAGAGGCCAATTCACATAGGTGACATCACTAGACCTCAAGCAAACTGCATAAGGAAAAAGGAGGCTTGGAGGGCAGAGGAGAAGGTTTGTGAGAAGTCTTTGACTATCTATGAGCAGCAGAGGGATTGTACTGAGTGCTGGATAGTGTCTGAGCTAAGCCTTTGTGTAATCCAAACTATATTTCCACTTGTATGATAATACAGAGATGGGGTTTTAGGCAGGTGCTTTCCCCGAGTAAATTATTTTGTGTTATGTATGATTGATTTCTTCTTATCATTTATATGTGTTCTTATTGATGTTGCTCATGGTTGATTAAGCTTCCGCTAAATTGTTTGTAGAATTAGATCAAGTGTTTTGCTTTAGTACATTGCATTACCAGGTTGATCTACAGGTGGGAAATTTCTACATGGTACCAGAGCTAGCTGATTTGTAGAAAAATTTCTACATGGCATCAAAGCTAGCCGATTTGTAGGAAAAATTCTACAAAATTCTACATGGTATCGGAGCTCAGGTGATCAAGGAGAGAAAAGTATACTGAGAGGAGATTTCAAAGTTCTGAGTTTTTGGCCGAGAGTTTTCAGAGCAGATCTAAAAATTTATGTACAAAATTTTCAAAAATAAATAGTAGATTTGGATTCCTTGAGGAAAAATACCCAAAAAGAAACAATCGGCTGAATCGGAGTTCGGATGAGGGAGATATCACTGATTTAAAATCAACTCTATTTCTAGAAAATTTCATGATAGCGGGAAAGTGGAAATAGATTGGTGTGCTAGCCAAGAACTTGTATGCAATTGAGGTACAAGATGCATGCAAAGCCTTTAGGAGAAAGGCAAAGGTTAGAGACTTGGTGGTTGAGAGGGAGAGTATATTACCTCTCAACATGCAGTGCCAGAAGAAGTCTCAAACAATTGAGGACGAGCCACGATTGGTGCAGCAGCTTCAGGAGGTTGTGGAGCAACCACAACAGGGGAAGCTAAGAGGAGATTGAGTAGAGATGTCTACTCATGCAGAGACCTTCATTAGGGGGAAACTTCGAGCTAGGTATGCAGAGGGATCACATGTAGCCATACCTCCAGGTAGGAGGTGGGGTGATGTGGAGTGATCGTCCCATGGAGGAGGGGTAGGATCCTTGAGGTACCCAACCTCTTAGATGATACCTTGCTACGGAAGGCTCGATGTGGAGTAGTAGGAACTAACTGATTGGGTAGAGACAGATGTGGATGGAGCGGCAGAGAGAGCTACAGTGCAGGGAATCCCAGGACAACACAGAGCATGCAGGGTGCAACAATGCGAGAGGGACAAGTGTATTGCACTGTGAAAGGTAGCATAGAGAAGGGTGCAATGGTGTGAGATGCATGAAGATGTTGTAGTAGCACGGAGGTCAGAGAGGGAGAACTTGTCAGTAGCAGGTAGAGCTTAAGCATCAGAGTATGTTTCTAGCCCAACAGAGTGGTCAGTTGGGAGTTTTTTTTGTTCCGAGAGTTGCTGGAGCAACCACACTTGGTAGATGTGTTGCATGTAGAAAATTCCAAAGGTACAAGATCATGTTCGATAGGAATCCTTTCTTGTTGAGAGAGAGTGTTGAAAATTGAAAACAAGAAATTGCTAAAAATAGAAGTGCTAAAAATAGCATTTTTGGCATCAGCGTTGGATTGGGAAACAGGGAATGAAAAATGGAAGTGCTAAAAATAGAAGTTCTATTTTCAGCAATTCAAGTTGGATTCCTATTTTTAGATAGTCCCTGGTCTAAAATAGGGTAAATTATATTCGTGCTTGACTAAGGTAGTCGCCCCATAAAGACAGCTACACAGAAGCAACGCAGTGTGAAGGATCACTCCATGAAAACCTAGACCACATCAAGACATCCCTAGGGTGTAGACCTGGTTCCAGCACCCTCCCATACTACCTTGGGTGAGACTTCAGTTTGCACTCCACGGACTATTGCTAAAAGGGCCGATAGTGTCGGGATTTTTTTGGCTAAACAACTCTGAACCTGGGTCAGGCCCCATTAAGCCAACAAAAACCTTGGAATAGGTGATCCCATAACCCCTTCAAACATTGATATCAATGATTACTTACATATTAAACAAATAAAATGGGAGCTTCATGGAAATCGTTTCAACAAGGACCTTGTCAATGACACTAATGACGATGATATCAATAGGACCCTTGTTATTCCTCAGACTTGTGGGGTTGTGGTTGAGTCTCATGTGGGCCCTTTCCTAAACCCTTCTTACATTATCTCTAATAATGAGGAATCCTCCATCCCTCCTAAGTGTGATCATCGTGGGAAACCTACTTTTGTTTCTCCATCTCATCAGTCTCCCTTTCATACTAATCATAAGCTTGTGGTGGTGACATAAATGATAAGGTCCATGATGGAAGTGATATGCCTGAGGTTGCCATCCATAAAAATTTTATGAGTATGATTGTTGACATCTCTATGTTTTAGTTAAATGAGAGGATTTCATGGAGTATATTACATCCTTTTGCTCCCTCTTCTCCCATGATCCTCCATGCACAGGCATTCTATTTTCCCACCTCCCCCCCCTGATGACCCTCCATATGATTGTTTTTTTCCTTGCTCTCGGGTTTTCTACATAAGTAATCATTGGTAAAAGTTTTTTTATATTGATAGTGATGTCCTAGTTGAATTTCTCTATGATTACACTTAGTACCTATAAGATGTAATATGCATGTTAGGTAGGATGAATTCCCTGCTAATTTTCTCATTAAAACTAACATCATAAGATATTATCATGATTTATTAGATGCATTTAGATTAAAATTGCATAAACGTTATTTATTTTTTATTTTATGGCCTAATACTAAGCACAGGTGATCAATAATACACCACAAAACATGCTTCCCCGTGTGCTTGGTTGTTGATGTGTATAGGTAACAAGTCTGCTATCCCAAGAGATTTTTGGTGTTCTCATTATCTCTCGTTCATGTAGGCTCCTACACCTTTTCGATGGCTCATGTCCTAGTTGGAGCCAAATGTGTTGGACATGGAATCCCCCCACAACATATTTTGGGGCTCAAAGCCTAGGTTTTGGTCAAATGTATTGTAAGACTCCACGAATTGCAAGCGCAGAGCGGGAAGTATAGGTTGAGTCATAGGGTTTTCCATCCTAAGTTTTGTAATGTAATGTAATGTCATGTCCGTTGTATAAATAGAGCGAGGCTCTAAGTTGTAAAGATAGCTAAGGAATAAGAGATAGAGGAATACAGATGGTTCGAGCATAGAGGAAGAGTCTAAGTGTATTGTGTCGTAGTAGTAGGAAGAGGCTCTACAGCTGAGTGCGTAGAGGCCTAGTAGAGTCCACAGCTAAGTGTGTGGACCCCTGCAGCTGAGTGCATTGGGCGGTGTCGAGTCTGTAACCTTGAACGAAGAATAATAAAGAGAAGTTGATTCAAAATTCTGTGCATCTACTTGTGTATTGTAATCTATACATTTATACAGTTTTTTTTATCATGCGCACTTATATGATTGCTGGATATACTGTTAATTATCACTAGTCTTACATAGATAAGTTAAGTAATCAGGTAATAACAGGGTAAATAGTAAGGAACTTGGGTATAATACAGATCACGCCCTGAGTGGGGCTATGTGAAGGCAACAACACAGGTTGCGAGGGACTAATAGAAGCGCGTAGAGACGTGTGCATAGGGCCAAACCGCGGACCGCTAGAAGCTCATCAAACATCCCCAGGGTGTGGAAACGTGGTTCTAGCACCCTCACATACTACTTCGGGTGAGACCTTAGCCCGTGCTCTAGGGATTGTTTCCAAAAGGGCCAGTAGTACTGGGATTTGTTTATCTAAATCACCTCTGAACCTAGGCCAGGCCCATACAAGCCAACAAAATGTTACCCAGTACCTGTGGGAAGTATGCATAGGAGATAACTTTCTCCTGGATGGTCCTTAGTTAGTTACCAACAAACCCTTGCAACCACCAAATAGCTTTATGTGCCATTGTCTCTACCACCTGCCAACCATGTGGTCCCTCGCCCATATATCATGATCATGTGTTTGAAGGTGGGCCTCCCAACCCTAAAGGTATGTATTTTCATTGTTGTATTTGAGTGATTTTTATTACTTATCATGAACCCTTTTGAGCATGGATTGGTGGGGAAATTCAATAAAAAGAGTGGTCTAGGTTTGTAATCTTGTCTTCTATGCCTAATTTTGTTGAAATATGTAACTAGGTTTGGTCTTCATAATGACATGAGTAATTATTATTTTATGTATTTACTAAAAGAAATAAAAATAAATTTATTATTGTAAGTCTTGAGGCATGGGTTTCATGTATGAATGAACCATTTGGGCATGTTACATATTGTAAAAACATTATTTGAGTCAAGTTAGAGTCAAAGGACCCTCCAAGACAAAGTCAATCATGCAAGCATCAAGTCAGCCTAAGGGAGCAAAAAGTCATCCTAGGAGCATGTCAAATCATCCTAATAGGAGACACAAGGAAGCCTATATATAGGGAACTCGACCTCATTTGGAGTAGACACTCTCACTCACTCAAGGCCGATCATAGAGATGAAAAGAGGTGTGAAGAAGAGGAGATCAAAGGAAGGAGAAGAAGTTGAAGTTTTTTGGGTTTTGTTTTTGGGCTACTTCTCCCCACATGTGTGAAGGAATTAGGGAACATTTTGTTGTAGTGAAGCTGAGTTACAGAAGTGAAGTTAAGTCACCAAGAAGAGTTTTTCTAGAAGTTGTATTCTATAGGAGAGAGAATCTACCTAAGCGAAGAAGAGAAGTTGTAGTTTCTAAGCAAAATCAAAGTTGCAGTTGCAGTCGAAGTTGTTGTTTCTGGGAAAGTCAAAGGTGAAGTTACTGTATAGGTTGAAGTTGTTGGAAAGAGGAAATAATCAAAGAAGGATCATTGACTTGGCCTTGGAAGGGTTCTTGGTCAAGGGTCTATGTATAATTTTGTAGAATTTTTCCTACAAATCAGCTAGCTTTGATACCATGTAGAACTTTTTCTACAAATTAGCTAGCTTTGATACCATGTAGAACTTTTTCTACAAATCAGCTAGCTCTGATACCATGTAGAAATTTCCGACCTATAGATCAATCTAGTAATGCAATGTACTAAAGCAAAACACTTGATCTACTTCTACAAACAATTTAGCGGAAGCTTAATCAACCATGAGCAACATCAATAAGAACACATATAATTGATAAGAAGGAATCAATCACACATAACACAGAAGAATTTACTCAGGGAAAGCGCCTGCCTAAAACCCCATCTTTGTATTATCATACAAGTGGAAATATAGTCTGGATTACACAAAGCCTTAGCTCGGAAGCTATCCAGCTCTTAGTATAATCCTTCTGCTACTCATAGACAGTCAAAGGTTTCTCACAAACCTTCTCCTCTGCCCTCCAAGCCTCCTATTTCCATGTGCAGTTTTCTTGAGGTCCAGTGCTGTCACCTGCATGAATTGGCCTCTTCACACACTCACTAACCTCTGATCTAACTGCACAAACTTCAAGGAGATAGGTCCTCATCATGGATGAGCTTCCTTTATAGGAAAAATATTCATCCAACTAATAGTACACTATCCCTTCTCTGATCTCAACTAGGTCTTTAACAGAACTGACATGCATTAGTTATCCATGAGTGAATACACAATTATCTGAAAATAACAGTTGTCACATGCATGCAAGCATCAACAAACTATATCTCATTAACTTAACAACTTGTTAAATTAATCTAACTGAACTTGACTAAGTTAAACTAAGTCAACTGATCCTCTCAATATAGAACTCACCCTTAATTCCTCAATCAGTGGAGCAAATCAAGGACACATTCCACAATCAGTGGAGAAATTATTTCATGTTCTCACAAAGACTTCAAGTTTGATTTTCCTTAACTAATTAACTCATGGAGAATTAATTACTTAATATTCAAACTGCTGGTAAGACCAAATTAAAAATTTACTTCCTTTTTTGTGCTTAGTATTATTATAGATCTTTGGTTACTTATGAAGGTACAACACTTTCAATTATTATTCAAGATAAACAGACATGCGCGTAATCATAAATCAGGAACAGATGCATAAACCGGAATCAAAATAGATACACAATATTCCAGAATCAATTTATCTTTATTAATGCCTTTATCTAGTTACAATCCACTTCCTGCCCTACGCACACAGTTGCAGGGACTGCACACATAGCTGCAGACTCTAACCAGGCCTCTGTGCACACAGCTGTTATACGGGAATAGTGTCCACTCGGATGCTGCTATTCCCACTAAGATGGGTGGCTATCCTAGAAACAAACAATCAAAGTCTACTATTGTTTCCTTTTATGAAAATAGATGAGAGGAGAACCAAGAGG